>CM061231.1:147356511-147665674 GCA_030844895.1 Ambrosia x helenae
TCAACTCGGTTTGAGTTGTGGTTATGGTGTGTGTGTGTAATATGGGGTTTTCAGGTTTTAGCCCAAAGTAATGTTATTATGCATGATTTGAATAATTTCCTTTTTATTTGCCAATGTTAATATGTTTTGTTTCATATAAAACTATGAGAATTACCTGGGATGACATGAGGATTAATGTCATAGAACAGACACCGTTTTTTTAGAAGTTAAGGAATAACATGCTTCTCTAACATGATGAAGAAAACATTTTAACTTAATTAATGACATGAAACATGACATGGACATGGAATTCCTATATTTGAAGCTTGTGTTAAAAGGGTTCAGGTCACACCCTGGGTTGATCTCGTGAACATTTTAACTTTCAAAGCCACACGGGTCATGTTCGGTCCAATTTAACGGGTTCATGGTTGATCCGTTTAACCAATTTATATTATATTATAACTTTATTTGTTTACAGCGGCGGACCCCAAAAATTATTATCTGGTGGAGCGATTGAGGGTTTAATCGAACAGTGAAAGGGTACGATGAGAATTTTTACCTACAAATTAAATTAAAATTTTATTTTATAGGATAAGTTAACAAACCATAGAGTGTTAGTGAAAGGTCAAAGTCAGCACAATGTTAGTCAAAGTCAGCATATATATCTTGGCTACATTATTGACTCTATTATCTCATTTGTAGTCAAATACAATTAGTATGTTTCCTTATTTCTGTATGTATCCTTGTACTATATATACTTATGTAATCAATGGAATGATAATCGATTGAGAAACTCACATGGTATTAGAGCGCAGACGCTCTTTACCTAGTTTTCTCCTCTCGCAGCCGCCTCTCGACTACGGTCGGACCTGCTGGTCACGACTACGGTTGGTCCTTTTTTCTTCCTGTTGCTGTTTACCTTTCACTGCTGCCTTTCTTTTTTTTTTTTTTTCTTCCATGGAGTCTCCTGATGAGGATAACTAGGACATGGACACCGGGAAATTCCTCATGTCACACTTGACCCAAGGTAACCTCTCTACTTTTCCTCGTATAGTCACATAAAGCCAATATTAGTGGGTAATGGCAATCGCCTTCCGGTCCTTGGATCCGGTAACACCACCTACACACCCCCAATAAAACCGTTCATCTTAAAAATGTTCTCTACAATCCTAACTTCATCAAAAACTTAATTTCAGTTCGTCAATTTACCACTGATAATAATGTTTCTGTTGAGTTTGACCCGTTCGATTTTTTTGTGAAGGATTACACGCCTCTGAGTCGTCACAATAGCTCTAGCGGCCTCTACACCTTCACAAAGAACTCTCTTGCAACCACACTCGTGTCTTTGTCCACTCCTCAGTCTTGGCATGAACGCCTCGGTCATCCAGCCGTCATGTCATAGACTTTCTTAGTTCGAATAATTTTTTGAATTGTAATAAACTGCATTCTACTTATGTTTGCCATGCGTGTCAATTAGCTAAACATACCAGACTTCCCTTTGATGATTCTATTAATCATACTTCTATGCCATTTTCCATTATGCATTGTGACTTATGGACCTCACCCATTGTGAGCCACTCAGGATATAAATATTATATGGTGCTTGTTGATGATTTCACACAGTATACTTGGGTCTATCCGTTAAAATATAAGCCTGAAACTTTTACGAAATTCACCGCCTTTCATGCTTTTGTTCAAACACAATTTAAACTCAAAATTCAACAATTTCAATGTGACATGGATGAGGAATTTAACAACCATAATTTTCAAGAATTTGCAAACCAACACGGTATGCAATTCAGATTCTCTTGTCCCCACACCTCCTAACAAAATGGGAAGTTCGAGAGCATGATTCGTCGTTTAAACTACATCATGTTATCTCTCCTTGTCCATGCGTCCATGCCTTCCAAATTCTGGGTAGAAGCCATCCACACAACTTGCTACCTACATAACATCTTGCTATCCAAAACTCTTCAAAACCACACTCCTTGCACCATACTTTATCATTGTTTCCCATCTTATGAACACTTACGCATCTTCGGTTACGCATGTTACCCAAATGAGTCGACCACACGTCCCCACAAACTCCATACGCGCTCATCTAAGTGTGTGTTTCTTGGTTATCCTGCTAATTACCAGGGATACTGGTGTCTCGATCTTTCATCAGGAAGGTCATCTTTTCTCGTCACATTATCTTTGATGAAACTTGTTTCCCTCTTTCCACCTCCACCGAACCCAAACCTCACTTTCCACCCACTGATGACAAACCATCTTTTTTTCTAGTTTTGCCCACCCAAACTGGCAAAACAACACTCATTTACCCACTACCTCACCTGGCCCATCTAGCCCACACAACCCCTCGGCTCAAGGACCAAACAACCAACCTCCCCCGGGCTTCTGCCCACTTCCCAACCCACCACATCAACCTCCCCATCTGCCCACTCCTCCTCCGGATCTTGGGCCATCTCACCCCACTCCTGGCTCACATAATCCTCCAACACCTTTCGCACCTCAACAGCCCCCTCCTACATCATCCGTCACTCACTCCATTCACCCTATGACGACTCTTGCACGGGCTAGTATATCCAAGCCCCGTGTCCCACTTAACCTTTCTACTGTCACCTCCACCAGTGTGTCCCCTCTTTCAAAATCCCACCTTGCTGCCTTACAGGATCCTAACTAGAACGATGCCATGAACACTGAATATAAAGCTTTATTGGATAATCATATGTAGGATTTAGTACCGAGGCCTAGTAACACCCCTATTATTCGGTGTATGCGGTTATTTAAGCGCAAGTTCCATTCTAATGGTGAGTTAGAATGCTACAAAGCCCGGCTTGTTGTCAATGGCAAAAGCCAAACGGTCGGTGTGGACTGTGATGAAACATTCAGTCCCGTGGTGAAACCGACAACTATCCGAACAGTGTTAAGCATTGCTTTGTCCCGTTCTTGGCCAATTCACCAGCTTGATGTCAAAACGCTTTTCTTAATGGAAACTTAAAGGAAACGGTTTATATGCACCAACCCCCCGGTTTTTCTAACCAAGATCACCCAGGTATTGTTTGCAGGTTAAATAAGTCACTTTATGGTCTGAAGCAAGCTCCCCGTGCGTGGTACCAACGGTGTGCTTAGCATTTTCAATACGTCGCTCTTCGTCTACAATTCAGAAGGTCAAACGGTGTACCTTTTCCTTTACGTGGACGACATTATTTTAGCTACATCCACCATACTCTGCTTCATCATTTTATCAAAGTTCTGAAATCCGAATTTGCCATGATGGGCCTGGGTTGACTTCAACATTTCTTGGGACTCAAAGTTAAACAAAAGAACGGGGGCCTGTTTCTGTCTCAATCCACCTATGCTAGTGATATTTTGTCACGTACTAAGATGACAAATTGCAAACCTTGTACAACCCCTATTGATATTGGCTCGAAGCTCAGTGCTTCTAGTGACTCTCCGGCACTTTATACTGCAGCCTTGCAGGTGCATTACAGTACCTCACAATCACACGCCCTGATATTGCATATGCTGTTCAGCAGATTTGTCTTTTTATGCATGACCCTCGGGATACCCATTTTCAGTTCCTTAAACGGGTTTTGCGTTATGTTCGCGACACTATTGATTTTGGTCTTCAGTTCATGCCCTCGAAGTCTACTTCTTTTACGGCCTATTCTGATGCTGACTGGCGCGGGTGCTCTGACTCTAGGCGCTCAACGTCTGGTTTCTGCATTTTCTTGGGTGACAACCTTATCTCTTGGAGTTCCAAGCGTCATCCCACCATTGCCGTTCTAGCGCCGAAGCTGAATATCGTGGTATAGCCAACGCCATTGCTGAGACTAGATGGATTCATAAACTCCTATTGGAACTCAGACTGCATGTTAAACAAGCTACCATTGTCTACTGTGATAATATTTCGGTTGTTTATCTTTCTCAAAATCCTGTCCAACATCAACGTACTAAACATGTGGAACTGGACATTCACTTTGTTCGTGAGAAAGTTAATATTGGACAGGTTCGCGTTCTTCATGTCCCAGCAGAGCATCAATATGCCGACATTTTTACCAAGGGTTTATCAAAATAGTTATTTACCCGATTTAGGTCCAGTTTGTGCATTCGTCCGGCTACAGCTCAATGTTAGTCAAAGTCAACACATATATCTTGGCTACATTACTGACTCTATTATCTCATTTGCAGGGTATGTTTGGCAAAACTAGCTGGAGGCTGGTAGCTGGAAGCTGCAAGCTGGTAGCTGCAAGCTTTTTAAATATATTTTGGTGTTTGGCAGAGTAGCTGGAGCTTTTAACAAAATGTATAAAATGACCAAAATGGTCATAATTAAAAGATTGTAAAGAAGGTTTTTATTTTATTTTTAAAATAGAATGGGTATTGTGTCATTTACTAACTAAAAGCTTGTAGCTAGTAGAGTTTTTTCTTAAAAGCTACTACTAGTAGCTTTTCACTGTAGAGCTTTTTCTCTAACCGAAAAGCTTCCAGCCCTTCAACCAAACAAGGCTTTTTATTAAGTAGGAGCTTTTTCTTAAAAGCTTGAAGCTTGAAGCTCCTAAAAGCTCTTAAAAGCTCCTTGCCAAACATACCCGTAGTCAAATACAACTAGTATGTTTCCTTATTTCTGTATGTATCCTTGTCATATATATACTTATGTAAATCAATGGAATGATCATCGATTGAGAAACTCACATATAGTACACTATTTAACCATCGGTTTATTTCCTTGAAGACGAACACATAATAAATGGTTCAGCTATTGACTTGAAAGTATTTGTTAGTCTTGGTAGCAAATATCAAACAGTTATGATATGTGAAATGGTGTTTCTCTTCATTATGAGTCTATACAATAATTTAAAACTAGTTTTATACTCGTCCCAGTATAGGAAGTGCATTGAAATTATATATAAAACAATATACTTATATTTATTCTATTTACTCACATATACAAACATAAAATGACACAACATTTTCATATCCACATTTAGGGTCTGTTTGATATGGAGTAATGGAATAGACGAGGAAATGTAATGAATCATTACTTTGTATTGTCTCGTATGAAGGAAAAGACGAAGAAATAAAATCAGCGGTGGTGAGTGGTGGCGGCGACGACGGTTGATTGTGGGTGCCGACGACGGTGGTTGTTGGTGGTGGTCGTCGGTGGTAGTGGTGTTCAGTGGCATCAACGACGATGGGTGGTCGGTGGGTGGCGACGTTTAGTGGTGATAGTAGTGGTGACGGTGGTGGTGGACGGGGGCGGGGTGGGGGCGGTGGATGGCGACAATGAGTGGTGGTGGCGGCGGCGGTTGGCGGCGGTGGTCGGTGGTGTCGGTCGGTGCGTGGTGGTGGGTGGCGATAGAAGTAGAGGTAGCCATTGGTGGTTCTAACAGTGGTGGTGGTCGGTGACGGCGGTAGTGGGTGTGTGGCAAGGGTCTGTGACAGAAAGTGGCAGTGGTGGTTGGTAGTTGGTGGTGAGTGGCGGTGGTCGGCAATGGCGGTTGGTGGCGATGGGTGGTAGTGGTGGAGGTGGGTAGTGTTGGTGGTGATGAAAGATGACAGAGAGAATGAAATGGGGAAAAAACAGAGGGGATTGATGAAATAAATTTTGGGATTTTTAGAATGAATGGAATGGAGAAGGTAATAGATGATTCCATTACCTTGACAAACCAAACACTTTTTTTTCATTCCGTTGTAATTCTCCATTCCATTTCGCCTCTCATTCCTGCATACCAAACGCTACGTTAGATAAAACAGGAGATACAAAATTATAATACAAAAACGTATAAACATCATATGTCTTTATATTGGTTTGCTACAAATACAAGTCCAATGTGATAACGTCTTAGCACAATATATTTACACAAATATTGGCAGACAAAATTTCTATTTTTCACTAAACTTTTTTGTAAAAAAAAAAAATGGAATATGAAGAGTTGCTACGGAGAAAGCAGCCAAATTAATATATATTCAACATTAATACAAATGCATTGTAATTAATAGGTTCATTATACTTAATACATTTTTTACTATAAAATATCATTTTCACGTATTCTTATACCACACCATTTAAACCATACATTCTACATCCTGCATATCTTTAACAATCTTATAAAAATTTCGTGAACATGTATTCCACAAAAAGCAGATGGTCGGAAATTATAGATGTTCAAAAGCTGTTTCTCAACTGCTTTAAAGATGGCTAAGAGCAAGAAATTCTGGAAGTCATTGAGGGTACCACACAACTTCTAGAACACCATGTTTGGAAGGCAAACCTGAATGTTAATCATGTGATATCCACTAAGTTATCGAGTGAGTGATGGATGGTTGGTTCATTTCTTACTAGATAACATAAGGGTGAATGAAAAGTTTATTGAAGACATGCAAAAAATCCGCAGGTCCTACACAAAGCACGTTGAAGAGAAGAACAAAAAGTTGGCAGAACTGTTGAAGGCCAAGGTAAAATGTATTTGATATTGTTAGCCACTCTAAATATATTCCATTTTTACGAATATATGTTACATTTATTGCCTATATATGTAGTGTTTGTTTTCAAACTAAATCCAAGTCAACTTAGGTATCCTAATCTCGCTAGTGTAAGAAATATAATTTTGATAACACATATATACGACTGTGTTTCGCAGCATGCAATACGTACTTCTCAGGGGCGCTAACAGGTCTTTACTCTGTTTTGTGTTGGATTTGCAGGCTTTGGTTGCGAGCGATCGGACGAACATCACAATGGGGTTAAGTGACTAGGGGAGGTGAGCGATCGGTTGCTCATGCTGGTGCTCACAACCAGGCACAACGTATATTCTAAAATAAACAGGAGAACCAAGTGTTCAGCCAACTTTTTATCTATCTCTGTACTTTTTTATTATTTACAAATTACATACAAATACAAATACCTATATACCACAAGATTATGAGGGGGACTTAAGTTGAGGGCATATGTTGCCATGTTAGAGCATTCACATTAGTGCCCCTATTTTTTGGTGAGACAAAACCCTATATTTTTATGGGGTTGGAAGTGGTTGTGAGTGAAGAAAATGAGGAATCTACTGTTTATCGGTAAAATTTGGGTTCTTTAGGAATCTTTTAGGGAAAACAGGAAAACTGTATTTATTTTTTAATATTTGTTGAAAATAGTTGTGAGTGGAGGAGAGAAACTGTAATGATTTTTAATGTAATATGTGGTTGTGAGTGGTTGTGAGTGAATAGGGGATGATGAAGCTATTGAGAATGCTCTTACAATAATGGGCTCCACAACTCAACCCCTAAAAAGGTAGGGAGTAGAGGAGTTTGAGTTTAGGGCTTGAGTAGACACGTCACCTTTTTTTTAACAAATGAATTAAATTTATAAAAAAGATGTTCATATTATATTAATTTAAAAAAAGACAATGAAAATTATATATAAAATTAAAAATTATGATCGGTGAATCATGCCTTTTAAGTTCTCACCCTTCATCTTTTATAAAATGACAAAATCCACTCCTTAAGGATTCAGGAAGAGTGGGTTCGTGGCGGGGCAAGCGGTACATAGAGCAGGGTCGAACAAGGTAACAAAGCACGCTAAAGCGTGCGAGGATAACCAACATGCTTTTGTCCCTTTGGCTTTTGACACTTTTGGCTCATTGGCACCGGAAGCGATCAGGTTTCTCACGAGAGTCCAGCGGGGGGTCCATAGAAATTCTCGACTCCCCAGGGGCAAGGATTTGTTTTCTCTAGATTAGGTTCTTTATCCAGAAGGGGGTGGCAGCCAGCTTGTTATGGTTGCCACACAGTTGTTCGCCGATAAAAAAAAAATAACATTTGAACTAAATTAACTAACTTTGTAGCTTGACAAAAATGACCCCCACCTTTTAACTTGACAAAGATATCCTTTTTTTTTTTTTTTTTACTTTCTAACTTTTGTATTTATCATCAAACTTTTGACATGTAATTTATTATATCCCCAAACTTCTCTATAAACGATATAAATTCATGTTTAACATGAGGATTTTTTTTCTGAAACCAACCTGGTCAAATATAAAATGTTTTCATTCTTATTTTTACGTATGATTTCGGTAGGTCTACGATTCTGACATAAATTTTGTTCGGAAACGAGCCAGATCAAATATAAAACGTTTTAATTCGACAGTAAAAATTCGAGTTACCTACGTTTCTGACGTAAACTGTGTTCGGAAACAAACGAGCGGACTCAAACATAAAATGTTTTCATTCAATGGTATAAAATCAAGTTATTGTACATTTTCATTTGGTTCACAAATCACATAACGTGCACCACCTATAAACAACTTAAGCGTCGTCGCCACAACGCGCGACCTATGACAACAATCTAGTTATACCAAAAAATAAATCAAATTAAATTAAAAAAAAAAACATCAAGTAAAAATAATACATCCAATGAAAATAAGACTACTACATCACATATTTTTAATTATGATCATCGTCATTGGGATTGTATCTCGGAACCCTCCAAATATGTTTTCTCTGTTTGGGTTCAGAAGTCCCTTCACCTTCATCCTCAATAATAGCTTGTACCACGTTCTGAACAGTTGTTAATATCATTTGCACGGCGTTGTTGGATTAGGACTCCAAAACAAATAGGTCATATGAATATGACGAATTTGAAGAATGCATTTTGTGGAATAGGTTTTTGTAGAAGTTTTTTTTTTTTTTTTTTTTTAATTGGAGAGTGGTGGTAGAGAATGGTTAAAAAAAATGGTTTAGTTAGATTGATTTATATAGAAAGTAAATTAAAATAATTTTAATTTTTTAAACCTAGCTATTGAAGTGAATGGTCATATTTTTTTTAATCGACCAATCTCTAGGCTCTACGTCACCCCCAACCCTTCCCCACGCCCGGTCTAATTCCCACCCTTGGTGGGCAACGCTCAACCCACCCAATGGTGGGAGCGGTGATCATGGCATGAGTGAACAACCCACATCACCACTCCCTTCACTCTAAACATATTTCTACATCTTCCAAAGTGCTTGATATGGTTCTACTCGCCATCAAGCCTACTCCCAATTTTTGTTTTTTCTTCTTTTTTGTAACAGGAGATGAATAGATGATACGAACTCAAAGAATACATAACAGCTGGTATAATAGCCGATTATATGAGTTGTATTTAATGTTCTAATTTAAAATTTTACTATATAGTATGATGGCAAGAGTCGAAGTAGGTATGCTCACTAAAGGCTGTTGAAAAAAAAAAAGGTATGTTCACTAATGACTTTTCAATATGGCAGTGTGTGTGATATATGTTACATCCCACTTGTCTTTTACCCCGTGATTGACAGAAAACTAGAGCAGTACCATTAGACTATGGACCGTGGAAGGGGTGTGGGGGTGTGGATGGGGCTTAAAGATCTCCACTAGCATTTGGTAAAATATAAGTATGAAGTGGCCGTTGTGATTGATTGTTGAAGTATAGATTATTATAGAAAATCCCGAGAATAAACGTTTGACCAAGCAAAAAAAAGCGAAAATAAACATGAATAGAGTCTATCGTAGGGACCAACTTCTTTTCTGCGTCTACCAATAATTGAATGATAGCTGTAAAATTGTTTTAGAGGCATTCATTATAAAGTCTCAGCCTCTACCCTAGACGGCTTAGAGGCATATGTCCGTGTTCTTTAGACGCATCCATGTTGCGTCTATTAGACTATAATTTTGTTTTCTAGACGCGATCTCTTTGTTGTTTAGACGCATTCCTTGATGCCTCTCTAAATCTCACACTTAATCCGTCTATCCTTTAGACCCAATCGCCCATAGTTGTGTTTTGATTGTTATTGTTCTTTTTTTATTATTAACTACCAGTACATAAGTACATAAACATTTATTAGAGATCTTAGTATATTATGTATAGGTAGTGGTAGTTACAAGCATTGGTGTAGTATTAAATATTTAGAGATCATAGTACATTATTATTATTATTGGTTGATGGATTAAAAAATAATAATAAAAACTCCTTCACGTCATTCTTCACTAGACATGGACAAACCGGTTTTTTTTTTTTTCAAAACGGTCCAGGTTTTAGAGGTGCTATAAAAATCGGTTTTCCTCAAAAAATCGATCTATTTCCCAAACCGGTTTGAATATTCGAACAGACCCTTTGATCCAACCGATTGGAACCGGGTTCGAAACCGGCTTGTAGAAAATTCGGTACAAAAAACTGCTACAAAACCCGGTAAAAAAACCGGTTTTGGGACCTGTTGATGCTATTTCTGCAGCTTTGTGCTGCTGTTTCTTTTAAAAAAAAACAATATTTTTTTGAACATTTTGAACAAACCAAATTATTACCAACACAATGTAACTTAAAATACGATTTCATTGATTCAAAACCACGACAAAAAAATCGAAACTAAATGGAATCCGAAGATAACATCGAAACATAATAGAAAACATAATCTTAATTCTTAAAAAACATAGTATTAAACGAAATAAATCTTCAAACATAGTCTAATCTTCACCCGAACTGGAGTTACTTCTTATCCATTCATCCATTTTGGCTTCATATTCGGACATTGGTTCGGTTAAGTCCGCGTTGAAAATATTTGCACCGGTGTGAGGGTAATCAAACAATCGAAACGCAATAGTTCGTTTCATCATTTGCCAAGAAGACGGTTCAATCCAATGGGCTGTTACACAAACATAAGAGTCGGGTGAACCGTGCGGTGCGGACCAAACATCGCTTGTTAAGTTAACACCGGTTTGTAAATTTTCAAAATAATTAATTAATTCACTTTTAGCTTGTTTCCATCTTTTTAAACAATCACGTCTAAGGGTAGCATGACTTACATGTGTGTATCTTGGTTGTAGTGTTCGTTGAATAAGCTTCATCAAACGTGGATTGTCAAAATGATTTAACACTGTGTTCCAGAGTTTCATTAAAGGATGGAAGAGAAAGGCTTGAGAAGGAAGTTGGGAAAAAATGTGTTCCAGAGTTTTTTTAGGATGGAATGAGAGGGAATGAGAGGGATAATAAAGAGGTTTTTAGGGTGATTTTCAATCTTTCCAATTTGGAAGGAACCGGAGAGAAAGAAAGAGGAGGGAGATACTTTCTCTTCCATCCTTTAATAAAACTCTAGAACAGAGTGTAAAGGCAAGGTTTCTTGTATGACAAAATTCCCCATTTCTTCGCGAACCGCTTCCAAGTTGTACACAAACAAGTCACCTTCTTGTGTGATCGAGGCTCCACCTTGAGTGTTTTTTTTATTCTTTCAAAACTTTGCAATACGGTTTTTCCACATGGTCTTTCAAGGTGGAATTAGCATCGTGTTTAAGCAAAGTTGAACGATATTTGCATCACGCCTTGTTTGGACCCATAGTCATAACACATAAATCAAAGTGTTTCCAAACATTGGGGTTTTGGAATCACCTTAACAACCGTGGCTTGGGATGAAGAAGCACCAAGTTGGACGGAACCGGTTTGGCTTTGAGGAGTTTGATGTTGAGAAGATGCCATTTTTTTAGATAATAGAGAATGAGTGTTTGTGAGAAAAATAGATGAAGAATGCAAGATTAGAGATTGTTTTTGAGTGTTTTTGATGGTGTGGTTGATCCTAAACATAAAGGGGTATTTATACTATGATTGTGGGTCAAAAGTTACCAAAAAAACAAAAAAAAAAACTGTCAAAAACAGCCCCCAACGGTCATATGACCGTTTTCTAACGGTAAAAAACCAGTTTCGAAACTGATTTTTGCATCGGTTTTTTTATAAGCCGGTTTTTTAATCCAAACCGGTTTCCAACCCTGTCTATCCTACGAAACCTCAACCCGAACCAAAACCGAGTCTTTGGGTCGGTTCCTAACCGGTTTGAACAAAAACCGGTTTTCCGGTTTTTTTCCCGGTTCGGTTTGAGGAACCGGTTTTTTGTCCATGTCTATTCTTCATGCCACCACCACCTCATAGTTTATTGTCCTTGTAGTCAGTTCATGTGTCACTCAAATGCTTGACCACACCTTATAATCTTATATAGTCATTTCCACTAGATATGGTAAATTAATATTTATATGTAATCTAATTATTTCCTTGGAAAATACTCCATACTATTTTTCAACATTTTGTTTTTAACACTTGCTGAGAAATTAATTCATCAAACTGCTTATGAAATCTATATTAGATCGATCCAGTTACACATTAACAATACATATGTTGGGAAAGACAAATGTTTTTATTTATGTTATCTTTCTTTTTCTGAAAAAAAAAAATCGTATGATCCCTTGTAGTTTAATTATGCTGTACTTTATATATGAGTTCCGAGTGGGATCACTAGTCACATGTCAAATTTGGCCACCTAGCGTTTGGCAATTATGGCGTACACTTTAAAAAATGTTATATTGATATGCATAAGGTAAACATTTTTTTTTATTAAATGTGAACAAAAAATAACCACATGTAATTGTATAGATGGTTATTAAACCATTGTTAACCATGTAAGAAACCAGAAAAGTTTTCCGGATTATTTTCTAAAGATTGTATAACGTGTAGTGAAATTGGTGTTAGCCAACTTCTTTGACTATAAGATAGTTGATTTGAAGATTGTAATCGGCGAACTTCAAAAAAAACCGCAAGTTATTTTACATGACATTCATGCCGATGGGATGACCCTTAGTACGACCTCTCAATTTGCAAATATAATTGAAAAGCTGCCTCTCGGTTTGATAGAATTTAGTAATTAATTACCTTCATATTTAAAATCATAGAAAATGCAAATGTTGTGGATTACATTTATCTTTCAATTTCAATAAATGTAAGGGTGTGAAAAGGGCGGACTTACACCTTTGGTAATTTTTTGGTAGCAAGTCATTGCTTATACTCTGTTAGTAATAGGTTTTAAGTGCCATTGCAGAAGACTTTTCGGTGATATGTTGCTAAAGTTTTTGGTCACGTAACATATTACCCATGAACATAGTTCCGACGTGGGTAACGCTTACGAATCTTGTCTCTAGCCTCATAATTTAAGTTATGTGTAATAGTATACTGTTATATGTTTAACTAGTTTTTATCCCGTGAGCGTCCCAGGTTGAAATATCTAATTTAATTTAATAAAATATATTATTAATATTATTATTATCATTATTATTATTATTATTATTTTAAACAAATCTTTGCCATAAGTTATCATATTCAAATATAAAAAAAAAAACGAATCTCTGCGCCGGGGTTTAAATCTAGTGTCATTACAAATGAATTCGGAAGTTTGTAATCGATCATTCTAAAAAGAACTAACATGAAATAAGAAAAAAAAAGTTAATTATTAAAATATCGAACGCATTAGTCTAGGGGTTATGTGACGCGTCAAAAAATTAATGCGTATATGATCGGGTATGTAGTTCGGGTATTTGGGTATGTTGTTTCGGGTAATCAGGTCGGGTATCACCTAATCCTGGACCCGACCCAAACCCACAATTTTTTTAAACTAATCCCAAGCCCGACACAATACCTGTCGGGTTACAAAAAATAGTCATTTTTTTTTCTACGATTTTTATATAGCACTATGATACTCGTTGGAAAGATAATAAAACGCTCGTTAATTTGGTGTAATTTTTTTCTTTAAAAAATCTCGTATATAAAAGATATTAACGTTTAAAAGTTATGGGACGAAACACGAGAGATAAAATAATAAATGTTTAATATTTAGATTTAGTAGATTAGGTATTTAATAGATTATGTTAAAGATTATAATAGATTTGGTTAAATATTTATTTCTTTTTTTTAATTGGTTTAGAGTTGTCACATCACATCATATGTGGCATCTCTCAAAGGAGAGATTGCATAAGAGCATCATGACATGTAGGATTAATCCCTTTGCAATATATATATAGATATAGATTAATGAAATATCATTTTTACATGTGGCATTTAAAATTTTAAAATATCGTGATGTCACACCCTCAATTTCCACTTGCGGAGTTTTACCGCGAGACGCATGAAAAACCAGGATTCAAGTCAACGATCACAATAAACAACTCTATATGAAGATTCACGACATTCAAAAAAGACATAGTTTTCATAACTTAAAACCAGTAGCGGAAGCATTTAACAAGTTACAGACCATAAACTAAAAGTACCAAGTGTCATTACAAAATATGAACTAAACCTAGACGCCAATGCAGACTCGTGCGCCTAGTTCCATTTGTTGCTACCTTAGCGACCTGAGAAAAACATGCCAAAAGACGTCAACATATAATGCTGGTGAGTTCACAGGTTTTGTTCAATATGTTACCAAGTGTTACCGAAACGTTACCATGTCCATACTATATCAATGTTACCAAGTACGCTAGCTAGGCGCATGTTTTGCTACTACTACGATTGGAAAACCATTACTAGACTGTTACCATGTGTTCAGCCCGATGTGTTGTAGCCACGCTACGAGTGTTACCAGTTCGAGACAATATGCACCCGCCCGGCCCTCCAATCCGTCGAGTGGGGTTTGTCAAGCCCAATAGATCTATCCACATTTCCCCCGTTGTGCATCCCCGCACATTCATGGTTTCCCCCGGGACTTTAAAAGATCGGATAGTACACAAGTTTAAACCATAGTATGACATATGTTACCAAAATAGTTTAGCGCATGTTTTCTCCCCCAAAAGTTTAAGCGGTAAAAGCGGGGCAGTGAACTCACCTTAGATAGCGTTCTTCGGTTACAAGTAAAAATGCTAAGCCCTTGATAATCCCTCTACCGGAGATCTATCAAAATGTTCACATAAGTGTTCCGACTAATAACCATAAGGTTATCTAGTCCCCGATTGTCCAGATTGTAACCAAGTACGTTTTAAAACGTGTTTAAATTTTAACCGACACACTAGACCGACCCGACATCCCGTTGGTGACCCATTACCCTAACTAATCAAGTACACATAGATTACACACAAGGTTCAAGCATAAAACACTTAGTTTGTATCAAAAATCTCATTTCTGCATCAGAACGGTCAAACCAGTCAGATTAAGTCTCCTTCGCCCGTTTTAAGTCTCCTTCGCCCGTTTTATGTCTCGTTCGACCGTTTGATGCCTCCTTCGACCGTTTTACCACGTTCGCCCAAACATAACCCAGGTTCGACCCTGGATTCTCTCCTTCGCACCTTCGATTGGTCGAAGGAGTCTAGGTTCGCCCCTGTTGTGCAAATTTTCCTAAAAACGCTTCAAACACATTCAAAACGACTCGAAACATCATCAAACACAGCAGTCAAGCATGGATAACTTACCCCTACAAAACCCCATCGATTTCTCCCGATAATACGTCCATTTCAGCCCTTTCCCAAAATGGTAAGAATTATGGAAATGTCACAATCATGCATGGATTCTTTACCCAATTTGGAAACTTTTGAAATCAATCCATATTCAACTTAAAATGCTCAATTTGTCGAGTGTTCGATCTTTCCTTATTAGTTCTATTGATCATAAATATCATGCATCAAGTCTAGATTCGTTAAAACCCCCCAAAATGCCCATCTATCCCTCTTTAACTCTAAACAACAATAAACTAGCATCAATAACAAATCCTATATCATGTTTCTATCATAGATACAGCAGCAAATCATTGAACAACACATAACACCACATAGTACATAATTAACACATGTTTATTATTATGAAAACCTATGTTTAAATGATAAGGTTTTGGTTTAGAAAGATGTTTAAAAAGGTTTTTAATCATGAAAACACCCTTAGAACAGATCCGGACAATTAGGGTTAGATGAATAATGAATTAAAATACTTTAAAGAGGGTTTAGGATCAAGAACACACCTTGGATTCTTGTTTAGATGTTGTAGCTAGGTTAGATTATGAAAAAGAAAAGCAAAAACTCCTTCCTTAGTGATTAAAATCGTTTGAGAGTGTTTTGAGACGGTTAGGGTTTGTGAAATGATGAAAAATGACAAAGTTTGGTATTTATACTGATCCTCCTTCGCCCCCTGTAAGTGGTCGAAGGTAGCCTCCTTCGACCCTTCCACAGGGTCGAATGAGCCCTGTCCTGGTCGAAGGGAATTCTTTCAATTCCACATCCCAGGTTCGCCCATTTACAAAGGGTCGAACCAACACAAAATTTCTCCTTCGACCACTCGAAGTGGTCGAACAAGAACTCATGTTTATCTAGTTTTCCAGTTTGTCGTGTTTAACGCATTCTAACATACCTTAACATATGAGCATGCAACCTTAGTCTATGTTTAACATATTTAAGCATGGATAATCATTTACACATCATTTAAACACATCTATGTATATAATCCACCACACGACCCATAATCTACACATATACTTAATTAGTTCATGTAATGTCACCAACAACGGAACCCGGTACTAGTATATTCCCAAAATGACTCCCAATGATCCTCCAGATCATTGAACCCTGGACAATCCTAACTTGACCCGACTTAACTAACCCAGTTAAGTCCGTTTATAAACGTTTCCCGCTAAGGTAGACATAGATATTACTAAAATGTTTAAGCCAAATATGCCGGGTGTCACATCAATGTGACACCCAGGAACACACCTCATCAGGGACGATGAGACTCTAACAGGGGTGAATGTGACACCCCAGGAAATCCCACATCGGTCGTGGCCAGGAGAGATCCTTGGTTCATAAGTAATGTGTTGCCTCTTAAATCACCAACGCGTTTTGGGCTTAATGTTAGTGGATGAGAGGAGAACTCCACAGTTAAGCGTGCTCAGGTGGGAGAAATTTCAGGATGGGTGACCTCCTGGGAAGTCTCCACTTGGGCAACCAAAAACAAATCCGTGAGCTCTGGATGGGCAAAGCGGACAATATTGGTGATGAGAGGGGCGAGGTGTTACAGATGGTATCAGAGCCACTCCTGTGCCGTTCGGGATGGTGGGTGCACACCTCATCAGGGACGATGAGACACTAACACGGGGTGAATGTGACACCCCAGGAACACACCTCATCAGGGACGATGAGACTCTAACAGGGGGTGAAAGTGACACCCCAGGAAATCCCACATCGGTCGTGGCCAGGAGAGATCCTTGGTTCATAAGTAATGTCTTGCCTCTTAAATCACCAACGCATTTTGGGGCTTAATGTTAGTGGATGAGAGGAGAACTCCACAGTTAAGCGTGCTCAGGTGGGAGAAATTTCAGGATGGGTGACCTCCTGGGAAGTCTCCACTTGGGAAACCAAAAACAAATCCGTGAGCTCTGGATGGGCAAAGCGGACAATATTGGTGATGAGAGGGGCGAGGTGTTACACTTGAATTGTTATCATTTAACTAATGGTAAAATTATGAGACACCAAATTATAACCATCTTTTATAAAGTAGATAATTGCTATGAGACAAACAAAAATTGTAACATTGATTGTAATTTTGAGATGGAGTATCGTTGTTTTAATTTATAATCTACTAGGTTATGTATCCGTGTGATACACGGGTTGAACAATTTAGTTTATATATATATATATATATATATATATAAATTTGTAAGTATAATTAAGAAAAGTTATATTACATATTATACTGAAAATAAAAAAATTTATTTACCACCGAAAAATATAAAATATTCATCAGCCTCTTAATAATTTATTGTAAAAAAACATTCATATTCACGTAAAACTATTTTCAAACTTTCGAAAATATATCTTCCATACTGTGGTTGTTAACTTGTAGACTGCAGGTACAACAAAACAAAAATATCAAAAGTAATAAGAATAAATCTATTTAGGCTAAGATATAAAAAATGAAATTAATTTGAAAGTAACTCCTCATACGTTTAAAATATTGTATTTCAAACAATGATTTTCATATATAAAATGTATTTATTATATTTTAATTGTTTAAAATATTGTACGAAATATAGTTTTAAACATAGAGTGAAAGACCAAATATTAAAAAATAGGTTAATTTAAGGTACACGACTTATATTTAAATTTAATAACATATTATGTTATCTTAAAAAACAACGAATATTTTTTTAATAAAGTTGACTTCGATTAGTTAATAAATAAGAATTTCAGCAATTATATTAAAATAAATGTATTATTTTAAATAATAAAATGGGAGGTTTTATGAGGGAATTTCATATACCCCATGTATTATCTTTTATTAGTATAGATAGAAAAAGATTAATGTTGAATTGTTTATTTCATTATTATTCATAACAGTATAAAAGTCCCACAATAGCTTAACTAATTACATTGTGTTATTATTAATTTGTTTATTTGACTTTTGAACTATTGTTAACATCTAAAACTAATAATATTTGGTGTGCATGTTTAACATCTAAATAATTAACCAAAACCAGTAAAGCTTAAAAATCATTTGTCAAACAACATAACAAATATAGTTTTAAATTTAGAATAAAAGATCATATTTAAAAAAAGAGGTTAATTTAAGGTACATGATTTAAATTTGAAGTTAATGACATATAATTGTATTATTTTAGAAAAGAATCAATCATTTTTATAATAATGTTTAATTAGGTTAGTTTTTTTTTTCAGGCGTAAACCAATGATAAACCTCTTAGCTAGAACCCCCCACCCCCCGGATCGAACCCTACCTTTTTAATAATAATGTTTAATTCGGTTAGTTTTTTTCAGGCGCAGACCAATGATAAACATCTTAGCGAGACCCCCCGGATCAAACCCTTCCTCACACACCGGTCCCTTTCAAACCTATTGGGTATATTTTTTTCGATGGACATCGAGACTCAAACCTGGGAACCCTTCCGAGTAGGAACCATGCAAGCGTGTAAACCCTCCCACCTCCCCAGTTGGACTGGACATCATTGGCGTTTTATTCGGCGAGTTAGTAAACTTTTCAAAATATGTCTAATAGTTTATTTCTAATTTTGTATTAAAATATAATTTTATTAATTGAATTTTAGTAATTGTATTAATAATTGTAGTTGTAACAGAAATTATTAGAAACAATTTATCTACCTTAATAATAAAAATCATTTAATCAGGTTTTAATGAAATCTGTTACCACTATGATTATTAATTATTAATAAAATTACTTAAATTCAATTTGGTATATCTATATTTTGTTTTCAAAAATCAATTAATATAAATATATTAAATTAAATTTATTGTATTAAATAATAAGATTGGAGAATTCATGAGGGAGTGCCATGTGTCCCTCATGTGTTTTCTTTTATTAGTATAAGAAAGAAAAGATAACAACTAATAAACAAAACCTCTCTCGTGCCACGTGTCATTCCATGCATTCTTGATTTTTCAATTTTTGGTTATCTCCTTTGTGACACTTAAGTAGCGTTTGGTATGATAGAATAAAAGGGGGGAATGAAATGGACCATTACGAGGTAATGAAAAATAGGGTGTTTGGTTGGTTAAAGGAATGGAATCACCCATTCCATAAGGCATTCCATTCCCTCAAAACCATTCCATCCACACCCCATGTTTTTTTTTTCATTCTATTTCTCATTCACCCTTTACTAACAAAACCATAACCCACCACCACCACCCACCACCATCGTCACCACCCACCACCGCTATCGCCACCACCGTCACTACCCACAATCGTCGCCCACCACCCACCACCGTCGTCCACCGCCGATGCCACCACCACCCACCACCACCACTGTCGTCGCCACCAACCACTACCTTCACCTACACACCACCGCCGCCACCCACCACCGTCACCCACCCACCACGCCGCCATCCAACACCACCGACCGCCGCCCACCGCCATCACCCATCCACCACCGCCTCCACCACCTATCACCGTCACTCACCACAATTTCCTTTACCCACCACTACCGCCGCCACCCACCACCACCCATTTCTGCCGCATCTTCCACCCACCACCGCCACTACTCACCATCGTCACCCACCCACCATCATGGCCATCTACCTCCACCTTCCACCACTGCCACCACCACCGCCGCCACCCACCACCGCCATCGCCGCCACCGCCACCGCCCACCAGCCACCATCACCGCCACTGACCACCACCCACCACAGCCACTAACCACCCATTTTATTCTTTCGTTTTTTCCTATCTATCCAACAACTCAAAGTAATGTTTTGTTTCATTCCCACATGACAACTAAACAAGACATGAAATGATAATGATCCATTCCATTACCTTGTCCATTCCATTATCTCATCCATTCTATTCCTTCATTCATTCCATTACCCCATACCAAACAGATCCTTAGCATCATCTCCTATTCTTTTCAATTTTTCTTCATATTCTCAAATAAAACACATTAGTTGAAAATTAATAACAAAACCTTTTTTTAAATCAAATAACCGACTACATACATGTTTTTTTCATTTTCCTCCATTTGTCTTAGAGCTCTAATATTTGAGAGCTTTCTTCATAAGATCAATCCATAGTATGTTTTTTTTGTTCCTTATAGTTTCAAATGATCGATAATATTGAATCTTTCACTCATTCAACGGTATGTTTTTTATTTTAATATTTTTTCAAGCCCTAATTATTTCATTTCTTCTCAATTCGTTTCTTCATTATTGGGTATTATCTCACCTTTGTTTCGCTTCATCTTCTAAATTCTCATTTTTATCTTATTTGCAAGTCTTGATTATGATATTTTATATTACTTCTTTTATTATTCATGTGTTCCATCTCAAGTTTTTGCAGATATGGTTCAAATATTATATTGATATTGATCATTTACATCATGATTTATTTATCCACATGATATTATTTTGGGTATTTTTTTTTTGGTTGATATGGTACAAAATTGTTACAATTTTTTGAATTTTTGTAAGACCCGCAAAATCGGTGTCAAACAGTTGGGTTAAAATTCTTAAATATGCAAAACATTGAGTAAATTTTTCTTTATTAAATATCCTCAAGTATGCGCAGCGGAAAATCATTTAAAATTACAAAACACGTGAATAATTCTTTTTCAATTGTAACTCGAATTTAATATTTATCACGAGTAAACAAAAGTTGTCTTCCACTAGAAATGCCTTCAATTGTCGGGTAGCTTCTTGCATCGCCAAGCAGTAATCCATCCATTTCTCTTTTAACCTGAAATCAGTCTAACATGTATGCAAAGTCAGCTACACTGAGTGAGTTCAAGTTTTATAAATTTATATAAACAAGTAATTTGTCAAAATAAGATTTAACAAAATACCTCAACCCCAGAGTTAACAATAAACGCAATCCGCTAATTTGTTTTTCCTCAAGCAAAACAAACATCAAAGTCTAGGATAGGCATAATATGCCTATTTATCTCAAGACTTCACTTACCAATTATATATATTAAGCGCATCCCGCTTATCAACACAAAGTACAATCCAGTCTATGTAAGCCAAACCAAAGCTAGAGATTTAAAGCAGGCATATCCCATCTCTGTCATAGCTCAATTTATAAGAATACATATAATATGATCTATGTAACATTCTTGACTCGAAACCAAGACCAGAGATCAGAGCAGGCATATCCCACTTCTGTCATAGCCCAGTTCGACATATCAAGTAGCTCTCAACATAGTCTATTATATATAATAACATGTATACATAAACTAAGCAACAACCATGACATAAAACCAATACCTTAGATAAGAGCAGGCATATCCCACTTCTGTCATGGCCCAGTTTATAAGGTCAGGTAGTCGCCAAACATAGTTTATATATTTATAGAAACTGATATAACTTAAACCAATATATACACACACACATATATATATAGGTACATTCATTTTTATATACGTATAAACATATACAACTATCCGAATATATATTTTATTCTAGTTGCCTTCAAACATGTAGGTATAAAAACATAATAACCTACTTGCATTTTAAGCCTAGAAAAATATATTTGAGTTAGTATGGATTTCGTTCGTACGTAAAAATATTTATAACTTCACATTAGGCGCATTCCGCCTACTTACGTTTCATGCCAAAATAATATATTTATTAACATGAATTTCATTTGTACACAAAATATTTATAACTCATAAAAATATTTTGTGACTTCATAAAAATAATCAACTGGTTTAGCATGCACGTCAGCCCAAAATATATAGAAAAATAATAACTAAAACAGTGGGCACAAGAACTCACCGGTTGCGAAACTTTTCATGCTACTAATAAGTCGTCTCGTGAATACACCCTTAGATGCGAACCGGTGATCACACAAATCGACTCAATGAAGCCCTTCGCGTACGTGCACTCCTTCGCCCGTCCGTTCCACTCTGAACTCCTGTAACAAAATACGAGCAAAATCTTGTTTCGTCCATAACTTGACCATACAAACTCCATTTTGAGCGAACCACATATCCATGTGCTCGACTCGACATGACCGTCCTCAAAAAATTATTGGCGTTGGCTTTCAACGCCTTCGCTGCTGCCAGAACGCAGAACCGCCTGCCAGCCCGTTCGGTTTTGCGCGCCAACCTTTGTGTAGGCCAAAACCGACCCAATTGAACTCCATTTGGGACAAATAATATATCCACGCGACCGCGTTGTCAAGCACTTTCACCCTGTGCCATCTTCATCCCCATATTCTGCTTGATCCGCAGACTGTGGCCAAAACAGTCTGCTGCAAATTTCAAATTCTTCGTCGAAAACATTGTTTTCGCACCACTCTTCACTTCACCACAAGTAGGAGGATCCATGCACATCCATATTATCCAAACCAATCCTATGACTTTATAGCAAAACGGCAATATATTTCTTTTGTAGAACAAAAGCATTATCACCTTTACTAAGGCATATTAGGCATCTTGGTTATAATATTATCTCATAATAAAACTATATGGTTCGAGACTAATCTTTCATGTAAAGAAATTTATATAACTTAACATTCTAACCCTTCATCCTCGCCATACATATACATAATCATCTTCAAGATCATCATCCTCTCCACAACCCTACACCATCATCAACCCTCACGCTACCACCCAAAACCATCACCACTATAGCCAAAACCATCACCGATCACCGCCATCGTCGCATCATACCACTACCAACTACCACTTCAATCGCGACCTCCACCGTTACCGAACACCCTTCGAGAAATTGATTACTTTTTTTTTATACCCTGAACTATTAGAATTCAAGGATGAAACCTATATTGCCTCTCTGTCTCTATAGGAACCTTAATCACCAAAAACAAAAAAAACAAAGAACCGTGTAACAGCGTCTTGATCAAACTCAACCTTATTCATATTGCTCGGTTCAACTTGAAGCAAGATTCAGCGAGGACAAATAAAGTGATCTCATTTTGGCTGCAAGTTTTATTTTTTTGTGCGGCATATCCGACCTAGGGTTGCCCTAGGGTGATTTTATTACACCTAAAGTTTCACTCGGGTCCCTCATTCTTTGTTTTGTGTATTTTCATCCAAGACATTGCTTAAATATCTAAACCATATTTAGTTAAGTACATTGAATAAAGCTTTATGCATAGGAATTCGTTAACCGAACCGTTCGGTCAAAGTACTGATAATCCATATACCTGAATTGTTAAAACGACAAATTTTGGGGTGTTACAATTTTATATTTGTTTTATTTTGATTAACCTGTTTGTGCTATTCGTTAATCTGTTATTCATGGTGCTCTTTGAATATAGATTTGTTCATTATGTCGAAGGTATGTTTTTAACTCCTAATGTATTTTTTATGTTATTATTTTTATAATTAATGAATTTCATGCATATTTTAATGAATATTTCAAATATACATACATACATATATATATATAATTTTTATTATTAATTAACCATGTTATGTTATTTATTTAATCTGCGATGTTTGTTGATTATAGATTTTGTCTTACTATTCTTCACGTTGAAGGCATTTTTATCTTCTTGCATATTTTAATGTTCATTTTATATATACAATCCCGATTATTCTTTTATATAATTATATTAAAATCTTATACTAATGTTGATCCTACTATATTTATATTATTATTACCATTAAATCATCCTTACTTATCCTAATTTTGATTTTTTTTAATTTAGATTTTTGAAAAATTCGTAAGCAATAATATTTTGTAACCACCTTTAACCCGTTTTAAATTGTTCCTATAATTAGGCGATTTATATTAATGGTTTAACACATTTAAATTTTAGAATTTATGTAGACATTCTTTAAAACCAAAATTATATCTTTTAAAAAATCACATTAATGATTTTTTTGTTTCTTTTGACTATTCGTATACATATATTCATCTTAATTAAATTAATTAATTATTTCTATGTCATAATTGACTAAAATACACCAGTCAAATATTCATATTAATTAAATACATAAATTTTGTTTATGTGATTGTCAATTACATTTTTTTTCTTAATTTACAAACATTTCCAAAATTACATAATCAACAATCTTATAACTTTTTCAACTATTATTGAAACAATGTCAAATTAATGTATATTTTCTTTTTGTAATGTACAACTTTTAGTTCAAACCCCCCGCTATTTTTTGTTATTTGAAAGCTTAATACATACCTTTTAAATTATTCTTTTATGTTTTTTTTAATTTAACATATTCATATCAAAAATTGGTTGACAACTTTAAATTCTAATATCAATCAAATTGATTTTATTAAAATTTTGATACTATGCTTATAATCATTCAAATTTTAACAGATTTAGGTAATTGTCGTATTCTGATTATGGATTATGTAATCGTCATATTCCAATTACGGATGTTTAAACATCTTTAAAACATCTTGATAATATTTGATTAAATCTTGACTCTTTATTGTATTTTAACTTCTTGAATAATGGTATAGTATCTTTATAATATATTAGGAAAAAACTTTTACGGATGTTTTAATATGTTTATAACATCTTGATAATGTTTACAACTAAAAAGTATTGTGATCTACCTATATCAATAACATATTAGATAATGTTAAAATTATTTATAGAACGCTACATATGCAAAATCTGCATGTATACGAATCACCTTTCGAATTATTGGATTAACCTATTATAAGTTGTTTTATGATGGTTGGATCTATGTGTTATGAAGATGTTAATTTTCTCAGGCATTATCAACATTTTTTTATGTAACTTGACTTTGAAATCATATTTAATGTCTAGAAGGATTTGGAGATTATAGATTCGATTAAACTTAAAAAAATATTCAAATACTATACGTTCTATATAAGTATTTAGTTTCATATTTTAATGTCTATAATATTAATTTTTAATTTTCTGTTAATATTATAAATAATCAAAATTTTGAATTTAAGATAATAATGGTAACAATTAAAATTAATTAATACGTTAATTACATTTAAATTGAAATTTTGAATGACATTATTTTTTTAAAAATATTAAAAATTTGAATTTAATTTAATAATGGTAGCAATTGTACATATTTATTATTTTTAAATTAGAGATTTTTTAATATATTTAAAAATAAATTAATTAATAATTTGAGTTACAAACTTTTAAATTACTTATAAGTTAATATTCAAATTTTAAATACTATAATTTGAAATTATATATTTTGGTTACACTTTAAATATACTCGAATACTAAATGTTCTATTTAACTTTTAATTTCAAATTTCAACATATATAATTTTAATTTTTAAATTTCGTTTAATGTTATAAAAATTAAAAATTTTAATTTAAGGTAATAATGGTAAAATTATACTTAACTAAAACATTTAATTCAAAAATTTTACTTATCCGAATCTTTAAAAAAATATAAAACTTTGAATTTAAGTTAATAATGGTAACAATTATACCTACTTATTATTTTTAAATTATAGATTTCCTAATATATTTAAATAATAACACTTAATAACTTTGGTTAAAAATTTAAATACTATAATTTGAAATTATAGTTTTTGACTAAACATTAAAAATATTTCGAATACTAAATTTTCTATTTAAGTATATAATATTAATTTTTAATAACTATCATTTTGATTTTTAAATTTTGGTAATGAAAAAAAATCAAATTTGGAATTTATGATAATCATGGTAACGTTTAGACTTAATTATACATTTAAGAAATTTAATTCAAATTTTCAAAGACTTGATTTTTTTTAAAAATATCAAATTTGTAAATTTAAGTTAATAATAGTAACAATTGTGCCCACTTATTACATTTAAATTAGATATTTCTTAATATTTTTAAAATTTAACAAATAATAATTTTGGTTATAAATTTCTCAAATTAGTTACAAGTTAAATTTAAATTTTGAATGCTATAATTTTAAACGATAGATTTCGGTTAAACTTTATAAATAAATATTAATTGCTTTATTTAAGTATATAATTTCATATTTTAATATCTATAATTTTAATTTTAATTTTTAAATGTTTGTTAACGATATAAAAATTCTAAATTTAGAATTTTAGATATTAATAGTAAGAATTAGACTTAATTAAAGCATTTAATGCAAATTTTGAATGATCTAAATATTTTTAAAAAAATAAAACTTTTGAATTTAAGGTAATAATGATAACAATTAAACCTATTTATTACCTTTAAAATATAGATATCCTAATATATATAAAATATAATAATTAACATTTTCGGTTATAAATTGATCAAATTAGTTACAATTGTAATTGACAAATTATTTTTTTTTCCTAATCCTAATTCAAATCATTACACACACGCACATACACATACACACACATAGATATATATATATATATATATATATATAGAGAGAGGATTTGGTAGGAAAATTGATTTGTGTGAGAAGTGTAGAAAAGATTATTAGCCATTGGATTAAATTTAGAGATTAAGGGCTATTAAGTCTCTTTATCAATTTTTAAATTAACCCCCATAATTTTAGCACTCTATCTTCATCTCATTATTCGCATAACTGCAATTTCAATATCGATTTTACAAGATCAAAATCTCAAAAAAAAAATGAGTTCTATTTCGTATAACAGCAACTAAGAATACATATCAGAAATAAAACACTTCTTATGTTACAAGTGTATAACATTAAAACATTTCTCATACCAGAAACCAAGAACACCCAAAACTCTTCTCATATCAATAAAGTGTTTAATAAAATCTATAAAAACACTTTTGTATAACAGAAACCAAGAATACATATCAGATATAAAACACTTCTTACGTTACAGGTGTATAACATTAATACACTTCTCATACCAGAAACCAAGAATACAAAAAAAACTCTTCTCATATAACAATAAAGTGTTTTATAAACATTTATAAAAACACCTTTTTTATAACAGAATCCAAGAATACATATAAGATATAAAACGCTTCTTATGTTAAAAATAAATAACATTAAAACACTTCTCATATCAGAGAGGCAGAAAAAGACGGTGGTGCTTTGAAGGAGAGAAGAAATAGGTGGTGTTTTTATCTCCCTTCATGACCGTGCTTGAAACAAAGAGGGAAAGAAGACGGTGGTGCTTTGATGGTTGGTGTGGAGCGGATGAATCTGTGACCGTGGGGTAGGTGTTGTTGAAGATGGTGGTGTTGCGCCGGTGTTGTTGAAGATGGTGCCGTTTATGGTGTTCTGTCTCCATGCATGTCGCCGGTTATGGTATGTGTTGGTTTTTCCGGTCGGTGTGGTCTTGGTGTGGATAATATGTGACTGTCTTGGTTTTTCGGTTGGTGGATAATATGTTTGAAATATACCAGTGTTTGAAATATAGTTTTTGATATTGTTGTTTGAAATATCCTGTTGATAGAGAGAGAAAGAGTAGCGAAGATGGTGGAGGAGTTATAGATTTTACTTAATTAAAAATAATACAATACCAAATTTACCCTTAAATAAAACAATCATTGGACAGATTTACCCCCATCTTTTACAATAATTAACTTGAATTTAATCAAAACTAATGGTTTAATCTTAACCATCCATTTCTTGATCTAAGGGTCAAAAGCACTTCCTACACTTGCTACAAAAAAAACATTTTCCTATAGGCACCTTACCCTATCTATATATATATATGGGAAAGTTAATTTGAGAACACCTATATTTCGTGCGAACCGCGAGAACGGCATCTAAAACCATTCAAATTAAAAATTTCTTTTTACACTTATCTTTATTACTAAAATACAATCTCAAAAACACAATTTACGCGTAAAAAATCAAACGTATACGAAAATAAATTGTTTTTCACATGTGTAAATTTACTGTTTATACATGTGTAAACTGTTTCATTTACACATGTGTAAAAAGTTAATTTGAAAGTGTTTTTGCAAGAAAAGATTAATTATTTGAAAAGAAAATTCATTTATTAATGTTGTATTTTGATTATAAAGAGGTTTGTATTAAAAAAAATGATTTTGATAGATTTTTTTACTTGTTCTCACGGTTCTCACAATATTTAGCGTTCTCAAGATAACCCTCCCCTATATATGTATATATAGGGTAGGGTTCAAATAGGAACCACACCTTAAATAGGAACCATAGGAACCACTTTATAGCCATTGATCTCTAATGGCATGATTGTAAATAATTAGAAGATTAATTAATTGTTTATTTTAATGTAAGGGTATTATAGACTTTTGGTCTTTCACAAAATTAGGTAGGTTATCATAACACATAATTTAAATTGATTACACCATAAATACCTCCTAAAAATCATCTCCTTCTCCATTTGCTGATTTAGGGATAATATTAAAAAAAAATGGATCCTACAAAACGTAATTATCACGTCAAAAAAAAAATGAGACGCTTTATTATTATCAAATGCCTATACACCAGTGTATATTATACGTTGGTGTATATTACGTAAAGAGAATGAGAGATATAACCGCTATAAGGATAAACAAAGCCAAATATACACAAGTGTATATAATGGTAAATTTTTATTTAGATATATAGTTGTTGTAAGTTGAAGTGTACATTGGTGTATATTAGTTTTTTTTGTTCATTCATCATCATCCTCAACACATATATACAATGGTGTACATCAGTTTCTTTTTTGTTTTTTCATTTATCATCATCATCGGTGACACAGATATACATTGATGTATATCAGTTTTTTTCTTTCATTCAACATCATCAACACAGATATACATTGGTGTATATTTGTTTTTTCATTCATCATCATCACTAACACAAATATACATTGGTGTATATCAGTTTTTTTTGTTCATTCATCATTATCAACACATATATACAATGGTGTACACCAGTTTCTTTTTTGTTTTTTCATTTATCATCATCATCATCATCGTTAACACAGATATACATTGGTGTATATTCGTTTTTTTAGCTTGCATGACTATAACTTGAATTACAAAGACAACAAATAAATCAAAACAAAAGTATTAAAGATTCAATTTAAAATTAAAAAATATAAATTCTTTTAAACTTGAATAAATAAATAAAATTAAGATTCAAAAGGAAAAGAAAATCAAAAGATAGATCACGTTTGTTTGTTTTTATGTGGGCTTTATCCGAGTCAATGTGCTGAACATACATAAGTAAAAATTAAGTTTATGCAAATAAGAGGACAAATGGGACGACCGGGCAAGTTGGAATGTTGGATCATGGCCTCATGGGTCTAATTCTTTAATTATGCTAAATATTAATATTTTATTACAGGTAGGCATGGTGCAATATGAACTAAGCCGGACCCTATGTATTGTTTCACGAGTCAAGGATTTCTTGGTCAAAGACCCACCCAGTAGATGTTTTTTTTCTCAAATCCACCCATTGCAAAGGTTTAGAGAAACCCATGTTATAAAGATTTTTCTCAAACCATACACCACTAAACAAACCAACTATCACTACTGACCTCATTCCTCCATTCCTAAACCCTCAATTAGATTATTATTGTAATAATATTTTTTTGTTGATCATATGTAAGCCATAACTTAGTAGTAAAATCGAAGTGTCTGCGGATCAACCAGGCTCATAGAGTGACTTGTTACCTCATAGACAAATGGAAATATGGTTATAAATAAATTAGACGACGCTACCGTAGCCGATTGCTGGTCTTCTTCATCCTTCACGCATCTGGTTGGCGGTCTTCTTCCTCCTCAACGCATTATGGTTATGGTGTTCTGAGATGTAAAAGAAAGCTAGCAGTTGTTTTCCGGCTTCACATTGGTTTACAATTATATTCTTCTTCGTCAATTGTAATCTTCTTCATCATTTGTTTTTTAATTAAGAAAAAAGAGGGATCGTCATTTCTTTAAGAGAGAGACAGAGGGAGATGAATGAATGAATTAGAGAGGTGGGAGGAATCAGATTGTTTATGAGATGGAATGAGAGAAATGGAGAGAATTATGGGATTTGAATAACCACCAAAATTAGTTTATTATTGATTGGATTATGAAATATAATTAAAAGAAAATGATAATTATTTAAATGTTTAGTTACACTCTTACCCTTTAGATCAAAATCAAAGATGTAGGGCTAAGATTGGTTCCTAAGTTCCTAACTATGGTGGTGGTTCCTAATTGATCTCAATCCTATATATATATATATATATATATATATATATATATATATATAGGGGATGGATAATACGGAAACCCTAAATATTGAGAAAACTCTAGAAAACCCTTAAAAGAACCTACTTCCTGAGCTTTTTTTTTTTAAAAAAAATTAGGGCATGTAATATACATGTTTTTAAGTGTTTTGAGCCAAAAAAAATCAAAAAAGCGCCGAAGAGTTTTTTTTAAAAAAAAAAAAAATAAGTTTTGCATCATAACATATGTTACCAGTGCAAAAATAAGCTAACATATATTATGATGCAAAACTTATTTTTTTTTTTAAAAAAAAAATAACCCTTCGGCGCTTTTTTGATTTTTTTTGGCTCAAAACACTTAAAAACATGTATATTACATGCCCTAATTAAAAAAAAAAAAGCTCGGGAAGTAGGTTTTTTTTAAGAGTTTTCTCATTTTGAAGGGTTTTCTCCCTATACTTCCACTATATATATATATATATATATATATATAGGGGATGGATAATACGGAAACCCTAAATATTGAGAAAACTCTAGAAAACCCTTAAAAGAACCTACTTCCTGAGCTTTTTTTTTTTAAAAAAATTAGGGCATGTAATATACATGTTTTTAAGTGTTTTGAGCCAAAAAAAAATCAAAAAAGCGCCGAAGAGTTTTTTTTTTAAAAAAAAAATAAGTTTTGCATCATAACATATGTTACCAGTGCAAAAATAAGCTAACATATATTATGATGCAAAACTTATTTTTTTTTTTTAAAAAAAATAACCCTTCGGCGCTTTTTTGATTTTTTTTTGGCTTAAAACACTTAAAAACATGTATATTACATGCCCTAATTAAAAAAAAAAGCTCGGGAAGTAGGTTTTTTTAAGATTTTTCTCATTTTGAAGGGTTTTCTCCCTATACTTCCACTATATATATATATATATATATATATATATATATTCCGGTTCAAAATCATTTATCATTTGATTCATTCATAGAGATCATAATTCTTGATGAATATAAAGACATTTCAAGCATAATTATTTAAACATTTGGTTTTGAAATTTGTTCTCCATCTTCTTCTTCATTTCCACATAAATAAAACATCTTCTTAACCATTTTTTTATGATAGAGTTTCATGGTTGTTTATTAAGTTTATTATGGTTGTACTCGAGTGAAACACTCCTTCATATGTATGCACATATATATTTGGTATTTGTTTAATAAAATAAAAATTCTTTTAAAATATAATAAAAATATAGCATAACATATTAGCATAAAACTTGCATATATAAAGCCGATATTACACTCATTTCTTCCTTGTCACACCCTCAAATTACCACTTGCGGGGTTTTACTGCGAGGCGCATGACAAACCAAGATCCAAGTCAACGATCACAATAAACGACACTATATGAAGTACGTAAACCCAAAAACATAAATTTCACAAGCGGAAGCATTTAAAGAATTTAATCTCTACAAAACAGTGTTCCCAAGTATCCAAGACACTTATTACAAAACGTGCACTAAAATCTAGACGCCAATGCAGACCCGTGCGCCTAGTTCCGTTCATTGCTACCTTAGCGACCTGAGAAAAACATGCCAAAAAGATGTCAACATATAATGCTGGTGAGTTCACAGGTTTGTTCAAAATGTTACCAAAGTGTTACCATGTCCATACTATGTCAATGTTACCAAGTACGCTAGCTAGGCGTATGTTTCATTACTACTACGATTGGAAACCATTACTAGACACGTTTAGCAATGTTCAGCATGTTTAAGCAGCCCGTATGTTCAGCATGATACCAATGTACCTGTTCGAGACAATATGCACCCGCCCGGCCCTCCAAGCCGACGAGTGGGGCAGGTCACGCCCAATAGATCTATCCACATTTCCCCCGTTGTGCAAACCCGCACATTCATGGTTTCCCCCGGGACTTTCCAAAAGATCGTATAGCAATATAAAGTTAAACCATAGTATGACATAAGTTACCAAAACCGTTTAGTGCATGTTTTCTCCCCCAAAAGTTAAAGCAGTAAAAGTGGGGCCGTGAACTCACCTTAAGTTGCGTTCTTCAAATATAAGTAAGGATGTTTAGCCTTTGATAATCCCTCTACCGGAGATCTATCAAAATGTTCACATAAGTGTTCCGACTAATAACCATAAGGTTATCTAGTCCCTGATTGTCCAGATCGTAACCAAGTATGTTTTAAAACGTGTTTAAATGTTTAACCGACACACTAGACCGACCCGACATCCCGTTGGTGACCCATTACCCTAACTAATCAAGTACATATAGATTACACACAAGGTTCAAGCATAAAACACTTAGTTTGTATCAAAAATCTCATTTCTGCATCAGAACGGTCGAACCAGTCAGTTTTAAGTCTCCTTCGCACCTTTTTGTCTCCTTCGCACCATTTACAGTACGTTCGACCGTTTGATGCTTCCTTCGCCCGTTTATTCACATTCGTCCAATAAAATCCCAGGTTCGACCCTGGATCCCTCCTTCGCACCATCGACTGGTCGAAGGAGGCCAGGTTCGCCCCTGTTGTATTATTTTTCCTAAAAACGCTTCAAACACATTCAAAACGACCCGAAACATCATCAAACACAGCAGTCAAGCATGAATAACTTATCCCTACAAAACCCCATCGATTTCCCCCGATAACACGTCCGTTTCAGCCCTTTCCCAAAATGGTAAAGATTATGGAAACATCACTTTCGTGCATGGATTATTTACCCAATTTGGAAACTTTTGAAATCGATTCATGTTTAGCTTAAAATACGCAGTTTGTCGATTATCCGATCTTTCTTATTCATTCTATTGATCATAAATATTCATGCATCAAGTAATAATCCAATAAAACCCCCAAATATCAATATACCCAATCATAACCCTAGACAACCATAATCCAATCATTAACAACAATCCTATATCATGTTTCTACCATAGATATAGCAGCAAATCAGTGAACAACACATAACCCTACATAACACACAACTAACACATGTTATTCATTATGAAAACCTATGTTAAATGATCATGTTTTGATGTAGAAGGATGTTTAAAAGGTTTTTAATCATAAAAACACCCTTAGATCAGATCCGGACAATTTGGGTTAGATGAAAACGAATTAAAAATGCTTTTAAAAGATTTAGGATTATGAACACACATTGGATTCTTGTTTAGATGTTGTAGATGGGTTAGATTATGAAAAAGAAGAGCAAAAACTCCTTCCTTAGTGTTTAAGATCGTTTGAGAGCGTTTTGGGACGGTTAGGGTTTGTGAAATGATGAAAAATGACAAAGGTTGGTATTTATACTAGTCTTCCTTCGCACCAACTCATTGGTCGAATGTAGGCTCCTTCGCCCCTTTCACAGGGTCGAATGAGCCCTGTTTGGTCGAAGGAAATTTCTCAGTTTCCACTTCCCTGGTTCGCCCACTTGCATGGGTCGAACCAGACATTTTCATTCTCCTTCGACCACTCGAAGTGGTCGAACCAAGACTTCTTTTAAACTAGTTTTCCAGTTTGTCGTGTTTAACGCATTCTAACACATCTTAACACATAAGCATGCATCCTTAGTCCATATTTAACACATTTAGGCACAGATAATCATTTACACATCATATAAACATATCTATGTATATAATCCACCACACAACCCATAATCTACACGTATACTTAATTAGTTCATGTAATGTCACCAACAACGGAACCCGGTACTAGTGTATTACCAAAACGACTCCCAATGATCCTCCAGATCATTGTACCCTGGACAATCCTAACTTGACCCGACTCAACTAACCCAGTTAAGTTTGTTTATAAACGTTTCTCGCTAAGGTAGACTTAGATGTTACTAATATGTTTAAGCCGAACATGCCGGGTGTCACATCATCCCCACGTTGAAAGAATTTTCGTCCCGAAAATTGCGCAAAGCCCAAAAAAGAAAGAAGCGAAAAGAACAAAACAAAAGAAACTTACCGGATGTCACATTCCTACAACAAACATTCTTTCTGACGTCATATATAGTAAAATGAGTTCACTTGCATTTTGTTTAATAACTCAACATGTCATTTTAATTTTTTCGTCAAGTTGTTTATGGTGGTTGACTTTGACTCGGATTAGATTATTGCCTTGAATTTAATTTTTTAATATATTCATCGCTCATACCTTTTTTTATTTTCTAGTTAGATTATTTACTTTTTATTTCCTCAATATAAATAGGATACGTCTAAGTGATCAGTATCCATCAAAAAGTGACACATCAATTGGTAAGTTATTACAACTTTAATTAATCAATATAAAAAAAGTTATTTAAACTTTAACCCACATATTTTAATTTAATAATTTAACTTATATTGAATTTTTTTTCTTTTTTCAGGTGACCTGAAACGAACACCATTATATAACATTTTAAATGGTATTTGAATTATATATTGTTGTTTTTTCTGACTTATTAATTCTGTTTTAACTATTGATTACGTTCATATTTTATTTTTCTTATATAAATATTTAACTTTTTGTTAATGCATGTTTAAATTTATTTTTATTCAATAAAATTTAAAATTCAAAGTATTAGTATTTATTGAACCGTGTGTCCACACGTGCAATAATCTAGTATCTTTCTCCTTATCTATATCTATATCTATACTATATTATAAAGCATTTTTTAAGGACTTCTTAAAATTTAAGAGGTACAAGTTTGATTCCTTATGATATAACACACAATGCATATAATAACTACTTTTTAAGGGTAAAATTGTCTTTTAAACACCATATTTAATTAAAAGGTAATCAAGATTCATGAGATGTTTATGAGACCACATGACATTCAATTCTACAATTATTTTAAAGACACTAAATATAACACTTATAAAAAATAATTCATAATAACATGTTTTGTTATAATCTTTTATATACAATTAGGTACTTTAAAGTTTTATAAACTTGATAATACTATATAGAAATCCAGAAATCAATAATGAAAGTCGTGTTTTTAATCATGAGATAACGATTTGAATTCTGAAATTACTACGTATGGCTAATTTGATCTAAACTATACGGTCACCGGATTCTATTATCGAAGAAGAAATATTATGTTTATAATGAATTTGGAACAAAGATATTAAGAAATATTTATATAAAAGGAGTGGACAATAATAGAAAAATAAATTAATTAATAATAGTGGATTATTCTTCTTGAGTACTTCAACTTAAGTCCAAATTTCCAACTCAACTAAATTTTTTGGTTATTTATTGAAAACCTGTTGGACCGATGTTCATAGCCGATTAACCAAACTGGAACAAATGAAAATTGTTGGTTTTTGAAATGTCTTAATCAAAAGTTTTGGTTTTGCTTATCGCTCAAACCGAGGTGAACTGGGCAATAGTTTGTACATACCCTTAAAATTAGCATTTGAAGTGTTGTGGTTTCCGCCGCAACGCGCGGGCACCCCACTAGTATATAATAAACAAAGCATTGTGTGTGACATGGTATTAGATTATGTCCTCTCATCCCTTGAGTGACACATGGCACTAGGTGATGCCTTCCTCCCCTTTAATTCATTCTAAACGTCTTTCTCTCTCTCATGTTTCTCTCCCGAAATTTTTATGTTAATAAATTTTATATACGTGATTTTTTTTTTAAAAAAATTACACCAAATTAACAAGCATTTTATTATCTTTTCAATGAGTACCATAGTGCTAAAAACGAATTTTTAGTGGGTTTTTGTTCATATAGGAAAAAAACACAGTGTGTTCAGGTAATTTATTAACCATGTCTAGGCAAATCACTAATCATGTTAAAACCAATAAATAGGAATTCTATTTTCATCTAGAGCATAATATGTTAAAACTAGTCCTTTAAAAAAAGACACACCTTCAAGACCACCGCCTTAATCACGCCCTACAATGGTTGCTTCTGCCCCTGCTTCTCATCCTAAAGTACTTTTCTTTTTAATATACATTTTCATTTTTATTTACATGATTAAAATTGTTGTTTTCTCATATTGTAGTACGTTATTTCTGCGTTACATTATAACACACAATTTATCACTTCATATTAAATTTGTCTATCCAAAAAGCTTCCGAGATATAATCTAGTAGTAATCATATAACATAATACGTATTGTGCTAAAATTGTTTATAATATTTTTAATATTAGAAACTAACATCTTGAACTCATATTTATATAATTTATATATATTGACCCCATATCTAATAAGTTATCATATACTTGCACAAATAATAATAACTAGGTGTATTCATCCATGTGTGTTGCGCGTTCGTACTAACCGAGGCTCAGATAAGGTGTTAATTATCACCGCCAATAGCAAAACCTAACCAGTTGGTCTGAGATGGAGACGCTTTAATCATTACCGCCACCAACAATCCAACCAATTAGATAGTCATGTAATTTTACTTCTAAGATATGATAACATAAATAAATCTGAAAAAGAAAATGAAAATAAAAATTAGCCATAACATAATAACAATATTTCAATAACATCCTATGCAAACACATTTAAAATGAAAGACTAAATGTCGCCATGTCTTTAATGACCAAGCGACGTTCCCTGCATAACAAAAAAAAAAAAACAAAACATTATGCAAAATGAACAATATTAACTATAGGAAAAATTACAGAATTCGTCCTTTAGGTTTACCTCTTGTCCTTTCGTGTTTCAATTGCTGAGATTCATCCTTAACGATTTAAAATGTTACACCCACTGTCCTAAGGCACTAACCCAGTTAAAAATTTCAGTTAACTTTGGTCATGTGCCTTGCACATGAGGGTAAATTGGTAATTTTACTTCTCTCTCTAACATCATCAATCCCTTCCAGATTCAATCCAAAACTCGATGAGTCTTCTTCTCCAGTAGCCATGAACAAACTAAAATATCTGCAACTGAATCTAACAAAGTAATAAATAATAAGATGTGATGAAATGGTTGAAAGTGTAAGAAAATGAGTATCGTAACTAATTAGTAGAATTGATTATATGAATTTAGATCTGAGAGTCATATATTGTATATTAAATTAACTAAGGCACTAAATATAAAACCCAAGACCAGACGAAGATGCAACCTCATATACCAACAACCCAAGACCGGCCACGCCCTAACTTCAATAAAGCCGAAGACGAGATTCCAAAGCCCAACCTCACTAAAGACGTGTACTGTATCATCTTCCCAAAGATAAAATAAGAACCCTAGTTTCACAATCAAACCAAATGACCAACAATAACCCCAGATATGATGGGGTTACCAATCGGTCAATAACAAGGAACAAAAACAAGAGATTAATCGACACTTACAAGGCTCGATGATATTCAAAGAACAGGTCAAACAAAAAGTCAAACAGGCTTGATTGCACAGACACTACAAAAAGATGGCTTTTTGGGACTGAAAAAATAGTCTTTGATGCTCCACATTCAGTACCTGATGATTATTAAGGACTGATTTCGCCAGTCACTAGTCAGTGGCAGATACTTAGTCCTAGATAGTGGTTTTAGTAACTAAAAATCAGTCCCCATTGTATGGCACCAACATGGACTAACAGTCAGTCTCCAATACATAAAAATCCAGTCCTTAATTTCCCCCTAATATCACATCATTTAAGTCCCTAATACATTTTTTTAGTGACTGCAAATCAGTGCCGAATACTTTGGTATTTCAATCCCTAATGTATAACTTTAGGGACTGAAAATCAGTCCTCTACAATCGCATTTATTTGTTTGTGACCAATTCGCCATCGCATTTACCGACTGTTTTCAAACTACAATTCAGTTGCTAAAAAATTTTAAAAAATGGATATTTCTAATCCCAAATGGAATTTTAAATCATATAAATACATGTACAAACAAGAAACAAACCAAATATTTCTATACATTAGCAAAAGTATGCATATGTTCAAGATCAACACAATGAAGTTCCCAATCTTTGTTAATATAACAATTAGGGCTGCAAACGAACCGAACGAACACGAACAAGGCCTTGTTCGTGTTCGTTTGTTAAGAAAATTATGTGTTCACGAACAGTTATTGAACACTTACCGAACGAGATTTTTTGTCCGTGTTCGTTTGTTACGAAAACACTCATGCTCGTCTTCGTTTGTGTTCGTTTGTTAATTTTGTTCATGAATGCACACAAACATAAACTGGCATTAACGAACACAAACAAGTGTTCATGAACACAAAGAAGTGTTCATGAACAAAACCAAACACAAACAGACATATATTAACTTTTGAATAACATCAAATTCACATACATTAAGATAAATAAAAATAAAAGAATATAAAAAAGTATAAAAATTAAAAATCTTACTAAACTATAGAACATAAACAAACAAACACGTTACCGAACGTCCACGAACATAAATGAACGAACGCGACCTCTGTTCATGTTCGTTCGTTTAACTAAACGAACGGAATTTTTTGTTCGTGTTTGTTTATTTATTAAACGAACGAACACGAACGAACTTCCCGCCGAACGGGTCATGAACGGTTCGCTGAAAGTTCAGTTCGTTTGCAGCCCTAATAACAATTTAAGAGTTTCAGTACTATCTACATATGTATAATGTTTTCCAACTGGATGGTTTTCCCAGCACACCCTCAAGACTTATGGGCTTAAAAAGCGTTGTCAGCTCCTCATTCAGCTTCATGTTCGCCTACACATAAATTGAAATATTACACATGATCAGGTATTTAAGATAATCTTTTTAAACAGCATTTAACTTATAAAAGTGATCATTTCAAACGAATCAAACTATAAATAAAATTTAAAAAAATAGACAAACATAAATATTTCACCTATATTTGTTGTGGATACATAAAGTTTTCTGCCTTGTTCTTATGTTAGAGGATATTTTACTTGAATTGTATAAAATAAAGAGTTCCAACTTCCAACAACTACTGATAATACTAAAAACATAGTTTGAGAAAGATGAATGCTAGTGAATCAAAGAACTAACATTTGATGATTTCAAAGAACTAACCCATAGCTGATGGTCAAGTCCATTTACAACAATTTTTATTTAACTGTCCAATCCTTGTATTGCTGAACTTTTGAGGAATTGTATCTGTTTTTTTTTATTTTACTTGTGTAGATTAATGGGGAAATTGAACAAGATTTTTTTTTAATCTTTTGAGAAGGTTGTTATGTTAGTTTCAAGAATAAAACCCAAGGAACTAGGCCCCAAGTTTTAGTGGTCAACCAGTTCAAACCAAAACCAAATCAAAGTTAACTCAACCAGAAAAGAAAACAATAACAAATTACAAATTAAAGCTAGGAGCAGTGCTTGTAGGAAAGGAGGGGCCGGAAACTAATGCACTATAACAGCGACACTGTGTGTGGGGTGGGGGGGGGGGTACTCAGGTGTATAGAAATACTGAAATAGTTCTTTTAAATATATAAGTTGCCAAGTAAGATTCTGACGTTAAAACTTAAAACACAACCAAATTGATAACTATGTGCTCATGAAAAACGAGCCTACAAAGCAAGAAATATGGTGAACTAACCGAACCGTATTCCTAACAATACATGCAAATTAGTAAATACTAATGAAATGATCATATGACAACAATAGTTTTGTAACTCGATAATCAAAATTCTACATAATCTAACACTGATATAGGGAAACCTAGTCATTTGGTGATCATTATCATTGCTAAGCATATTCATTAACCATTTAACAAGGGGAATCAATCTATATTCTATAGAGAATTAACTATCCCTTTTCTATATATTTTAATACGTATGTAAATTAACAAATGTATTCCTTTTGGCTCTGAACACTATAAAATGTAAATCAACAATATTGTTTTGGATAAAAATCTCTTAAGCGAAATGTATACCTAATATAAGATCAAAAGGGGTTCCATTTGGTTATTTAAGAGCCATATTTTTCCTTATTCACATTTGATTGTATGAGAATTTTCAGGTTATAGTATTATACAATGAACCAGCATAGCAAAAAAAAAAAAAAGGGTGATATTATTTACACAACCAACAAAAAACCCTAAACAACCTTAGGACGGGTCGTCGAGGCCTAGATGGGCCGTTAAGAAAAATTAGGATTTCAGGACGGGTCGTCCAGGCCTTCATGGGCCGTTTGTTTACAGAAAAGACAAAAACGACGGGCCGTCGAGGCCCAGACGGCCCGTAGAAGTACGATGTACGAGGTGATCAGTCTGAACTCCTGCAAAAGCAGGCAGTTCAGACTGAAAAGTCTGAAAAAGGTACATTAGGACGGGCCGTCCAGGCCCCGACGGCCCGTAGAAATGTGTTAGGTTAGGGCATTTAATCCCTAGACGGCCCATATAGGCCTCGACGGCCCGTTGAGATTTCCAGATTTAACCATTACACGATCAGCTTCTTCCCCATTTGAACCAAACCTTAAAACATCAGCACCACCAAAACCCTCGACCCATTTCGACTTCCCGGTCTCACGATGACATATTTACAAAGCTTTACAACCGTTGACCTGTCTGAGAACGAGTCTTACGTCTCTGAAAGCGTAGGGTATGAACCCGAGGTTCAAGTTGGTGAAGAGGAGGTTAAATCCGGGGTTCGTGGTAAAGACGGGAACATGCTGCCCGATCTCAACGAGGAATATGTAGAGGAACAGGAGTCATTTTCGTGCCACCAAGCTACCCGCAGTACACGTACGGGAGTTACCATTCGCGCGGGAATCGTGCTAAGGACTTAGAGGAAGATTATAACGACTCTAACCCGAATGATGACAACCAGGAAGATGCTTATGAAGATGTTAACATAAAAGTTGAACCTAACCCGGATGTTTCGTATGAAACCGAGCAGGTGCGTTTATTTATTTTCACTAGTATATCTTTACAGTAGTATATAATTTAGAGTAGTATGAATTTAGACTAGACTCTTGTATAAATTTTCAGGTATTCGGGTCTGTTGAAGAGATGAAACAATGGGCTTACGATAGAGCCCTTGCTAGCGGTTACGTCCTAGTGACAGGACGTTTTGTTTCAAAAGGCAGTGGAAATAATGCAAGAAAAATTAGGATAGACCTGAGATGCGACCGTGCTGGCGAATACCATACTACAGCCACAGTAAGGTCTACGGGTAGCAAAAAGATTAACTGTCCATTTATGTTAATAGGGAGGCTACGCAAAGAGGGTTGGAAGTTGGAGGTTAAACACGCGAATCATAACCACGACCCTTTTATACATGTTGAGGGTCACGCTTTTGCTAGGCGGCTGACACCACAAGAAGAAGAAATGGTGGAAACGCTTTATTTTCAAGGCCTGGAACCGGCAAACATACATTTGGCCATCAGAGCACAAAACCCGAATAATATATGTATTCTACGAGACATACACAATACAGTGAGCAAGATTAAACATAGAATTTACGGCGATAAAACCCCAATGCAGGTATTATTATTAATTACTATTATTGTCATAGACTATTATTAATTTTGTTGTTGTTAAATATTAAATATTGTTATTATTATTGTTATGCAGATACTCGAGAGTATCCTGGTTGAAAAGAAATTTACTTATTTCACCAAGCAGAATCCAGAGACAGATGCTGTTGAGAATATTTTCTTTTCACACCGGGTCTCGTACAATCTCTGGCGTGCCTTCCCACATGTGATGCTGATCGACGCCACCTACAAAACGAACGAGTACAGAATCCCGTTTGTTCAAATTGTGGGTATGACGTCGACAAACTAGTCGTTTTGTATCGCCCATGCATTTATCGTTAAAGAGAAAACGAGTAACTACATATGGGTGCTTGAGAGGCTCAAAGATTTGCTGGAGGAGAGTATGGAGCCACGTGTAATTGTTACAGATAGAGATCTGGCTCTGATGAGTGCATGTGCTACAGTTTTCCCGGATGCTACGAAATTGCTTTGCAGGTGTCATATTCAACGAAATATTATTATTATTATTATTATTATTATTATTATTATTATTATTAATATTATTGTTGTTGTTTTGCAGGTATCATATTCAACGAAATATTGCAAAATATCATAAAGCAGGATTTCCAAAAGAAGAATGGGAAATATTTTTGCAGTATTTTGGTCGACTGTGTAAATCTCCTGACGAAGAGGCTTACGAATTGAATCTTGAAGCGCTCTACAGACGACTTTGGGGGCAGGATCGAACGGGTATATATTTTATTTTTTATTTTGCTTTACAAGCGTACATATTTTCTGTATTGACATCACTATTCTGTTTTTACAGAGGTTTATGACTACATGGAGTCAGTTTGGCTCCGAGATTATAAAGAAATGTTTGTGGAAGCATGGGCAAATGAAAACCTTACGTTCGGTCAAACTACGACCAACAGGGTCGAGAGTCAGCATGCTCTGATTAAGAGGTACATAAAAGGCCCGAACAGCTCGCTCCACGCGCTTGTGATGGAAATAGACAAAGTTATGGAGTCACGGCGCGTAGCGATAAAGCACTCCTTCGAACACAGCCGATCAACAAGAATGTGGAAACATGAACTACCGTTGTTTCAAGACGTAATCGGTAGGGTTTCCCATCTAGCGCTTAATTTGATGCTCGGAGGGGTCAACAAGATAAATTATTATATGGAACAAAAGAGGTCTTGTGAACACCGACTTAAGAAGACTTATGGATTGCCATGTTCCTGTCAATTGCAATTGTATGATACGAAAGGTAACATCATTTTTTAGACTTATTATTTTTTTTAGGATATAATAGTCAAATTTATAAATGTTTGAAGCGTTTTGTAGACGACTTGTGTTGTCTGGTTCGTACAAAAACAGAGGAAACTCTGCCAAATTTTTATAAAATTATTGATTTGTTGTTGTTGTGATTGAATATATATATCAGATACACGAGTGTCACTGGCTGATATCGACGTCTTCTGGACACGACTTGACTTTATGCCAGAAGTAGCTGAGAATCCCGAGTTTGACTTTCAGCACGAAATGAATGCATTCGCTGAGCAACTAAGGTCGCAACCGGTGCAAGTGAAAAAAAGCATGTTGCAGAAGATGAAGGAGGTGTTGAATCCGATTATGACTAAACATAAACCTCCTGAGGTACAAACCGATACTCGGGGTCGGCCAACAACAAGTGAAAAGGAAAAAAAAGGAAGATAAGGCTGCGGTTAGTATTATTATTATTATTATTATTATTATTGTTGTTGTTGTTGTTGTTGTTGTTGTTGTTATATAATTTTTTCAACGTAGGGCAAAAAGCCTTCTAGAAGAGGTAAACAATCAAGGGACAAACCGATTGTTTACGATGAAGATTTTCCACTGTTGGAAAGGGATAGGTACAAACTACTAATATATAAATTCACACATGCATACATATTTATACACATATTAAATCTCACTTTTTGATGGGTACAGGTACAAACTGGAGATCGAAAGGTTTAAGAAATGGCTTCCACCTGCATATCATAGATACATTACAGACATTCGGGATGTCCATGGAGACGGTCACTGTGGGTTTCGATCCGTAGCTGCGTGCTTAGGGTGGCAACAGGATATGTGGTACTTCATCCGCACACAGCTTAAGGAGGAGATCGTCGAGAATGAAGACCGGTGGAGGCCAATTTTAAACGAAGTAGATTACGATACTTACGACAGAGTCTCCAACTCATTCGATCACATTGGAGTGGGACCAGCAACGCGCGACCAATGGATGGAGATGCCCGCCTCAGGATTACTGATTGCTCAGAAATTTAGGGTGGTTGTTCAATTTCTCTCTCCGTATGATCAAAGTGAGACGTACTTCCCTATGTTCGATGGTCCACACAGCGTTGAAGAACATGCGTTCGTATCGTTTGCTTTTGTTAACAAAAATCATTTCATCAAGATTGAGTTTGCAGAAGGCGCCCCAATGCCAAAACTGAATCCGTCATGGCGTAAGTGGCGATATGAAGAGGCAAGTGAGTGGGAGACGGTATATGACGACCGTATACAAAGGGTTGATGTTCCATCACCTCAATACTTCGACTTAACTTAGCTTATCGTATGTTACCGGACCGGACGAACGAAAAAATTTGTTGTATGTGTTCATTTATACTTATTATAAAAATATACTCCCTTTTTTTTATAAAAAATACAAATACCAAGCTTAAAATATATAAAATACACTAAAAATTTAAAAAAAAAAAAAAAAAAACATAAGGGTTGTCCAGGCCTTAATGGGCCGTCCAAGGCAAAAAAATTGGCCAAGACGGCCCGTCCAGGCCTCAACGGCCCGTTTGGAGCCCCAAAACTAAGGCTCGTTGAGGCTCAACGACCCGTCCTCTAGTTTGTAGACGGCCCGTCTAGACCTCAACGGCCCGTCCCAACACAAAGCTTCCAAGAGAAGCTTCTGTTTTTTAAATTAAAAAAAAATATGCATCAACGGACCGTCTAGGTCTCGACGGCCCGTAGGGAAAATTTTAAACCCCCAAAAGGCAGATCTGCCCTCCTCGTCCCTCATTTTCCCTCTCTCTCTCTCAAGCACTCTCTCTCTCTCTCTCTCTCTCTCTCGTCGCCTTTACCCACCACCACCCCTCCACCACCACCACCGACCCTCCTCCACCCCTCCACCACCACCACCGACCCTCCTCCGTCCTCCTCCACCAACAGGTATTATTATTATTATTGTCATTATTATTATTGTTATTATTAGGGCTTTTTTATTATTAGGGTTTTTTTGGGGGTTCTTGTCGTGGCAGTGGTGGTGGCTGGGTGGGGTGAGGGGGTTGGTTGGTGGTTGGGTGGTGATAAGGTGGTGTTGGGGAGGGGATGGTGGTGGAGCTGTGGTGGTGGTGGGGATAGGGTGGTGGTGGGTTGGTTGTGGTGGTGGGTTGGTTGTGGTGGTGGCTGTAGTGGTGGGGATAGGGTGGTGGTGGGTTGGTTGTGGTGGTGGGTTGGTTGTGGTGGTGGCTGTGGTGGTGGGTATAGGGTGGTGGTGGTGGTTGGTCTGTGGTGGTGAAGGGGATGGTGGTGGTGGGCTGTGGTGGGTAGGGGATGGTGGTGGCTGTGGTGGTCAGTGGTGGTTGGGTGGTGGTTGGGTGGTGAGGGCAGTGGTGGTCAGTGGTGGTTGGTTTGCATTTGTGCGTGTTAGGCGCCTAAACACAAACGCGCGCCTTTATGTTTAGGCGCGCGTTTGTGTTTAGGCGCCTAAACCTAAACGCGTGCCTAAACATAAAGGCGCGCGTTTGTGTTTAGGCGACTTGTGTTTTAATATAAAGGCGCGCACAAAGTGTTATTGTTCTTGTGTTTGTTTAGTTCCTTTTAATATAAACGCGCGCCTAAAGTGTTTTGTTTTTGTTTTGCAGATATGGCAAACAGAAACAACAGAAGACGCCGTAACCAGCCTGAGGATGGGAATCCTCTTGCACTGGGCGATATGAGAGATTGGCCGTACAGGCACGATAACGACGACTACGAGATCGCGCGCTGGGAGAATATGGAGCTGCATCCGATACACGGATCGCGCAGTGTTGACTGGTCCGCATTACGCGCGATCGGTGCGGAGGACAGGTTTCAGGAGTGGATCCCAGATGACAGCCCTTGGGAGCGGATGTTAGCTGACCTCCAGAATGATGCGTATCGGCCACTGACGATCGAGTTCATCTCGACATTCCGCTACGCGCCGCATCCAGCAGGTGTTGAGCCTCCAGTAGGTCCTGACGGCGAGCCTGAGCCTGAGGTACAGTTCCGATTATTCGGACACCTCTACGCATATACAATGGACCAGTGGGCTACAACTTGCTGCTGGTACAGAGAGGAGGAGCTTGTCCAGGATATGTACACCACGGCCTTGACGACCTTGCCAGACGACATGCTGATGGCCTGGTGGCCCACTATCGGTGGTCTACAGTATGGGGAGGAGGGCGAGAGGTATTATTATTGTTATTTAGTTCATTTAGTTCGTTATTATTATTGTTATTTAGTTCGCTTAGTTAGTTAATTATTATTGTTATTTAGTTAGTTTAGGTTGTTTGTTTTTGGATTTTGTAGACGACTTGCGTTGTCTGGTTCGTACAAAAACAGAGGAAATTTTATAATGTTATTATTATTCTGTGCAGGATGGATAAGGCCAGCAACATCCGGGACCCTGTGATCCGTTACATACACCGTTTGGTTACCTGGTCGATTGCCGGACGGTGTAACTGTAACGAAAGGGTCCAGCAGATTGACCTTTTCTACCTTTACTGCATCTTGAGCGGTAGGCCGGTTGCGCTACACAGGTGCTTTGCCGAGTACATCGCGACCTACCCTCATAGGAACCCGGCGGGGGCTATTCCGATTGGTGGGATCGTCACCGCCATCGCGCTGCGTCTTTGCCCGGGCGAATTGTGGACGCATGTTGAGGAGAACAACTTACCAGCTCCGATGAGGCCCAAGTAAGATTATTATTATATATTATAATTTAATATTATTATTATTATTATTATTTAATTTTATATATTATTATTTAATATTAATATTATTATTGTTGTTTTGCATTTCAGGCTGTTAAATATTAAGACTATGCAGCAGATGAAGGTGGCAGCACGGGTCCGTGGCAGCAACCCACCCGCTTATTACCAGCGTGCTTTCGGTGATGCTGGCGACCGTGGCGAGCATTTTGTGCCACAGCCGCTGGTACATCTCGATGGGCCGAATGCCCCTGAGGTCCAGATGCCACACGTTGCCGACGGCGACCCACCGGTGGATGTAGAGATGCCAGATGTTCCCGTTGATGAGCGACAGCGTCCTGGCCGCGTTTATCATGCTGTCAGGTTGCATGATAGCACGACCCAGGTACTTCAGCAGATCCTGGATCAGTTGGGGTCGTTGCGGGCTGATGTGCAGACGATGGGAGTTGACATGCGGTGGCTGTTAGAGAGCGAGAATGAGAGACGACGGGAAGCTGGTTTGGAGCCGCGTCCACTTCCGGGTTGGGCGTCCAGCAGTCAGCATGGTGGGGCGTCCACCAGTCAGCCGGGTGGGTCGGATCAGCCGGGTGGGTCGGATCAGCCGGGTGGGTCGGATCAGCCGGGTGGGTCGGATCAGCCGGGTGGGTCGGGTTAGACGGGTGGGTTATATTCTTGGTTGTACATTTGAACTCTTAGTTTTATGTAAATTTTTGGAATATTATGCTTATTTATGCTTTATTGTTCGTATCTTGGGTTTTGTTTAGTTCGGCAACATAAACGACATTCGTTCATATTCATATACACAATTATATAAAAAAGATCATATTATACAAATAAAAAAATAACATTTATAAAAAACCAAACATTTATAAAAACCAAACATTTAAACCCATTTTAAACATCCACACTACACTTATAAAAAAACCAAATAATCATCACCTAATCATTGCCAATGATTACCAATGATTGTTTTGGATTTGGATGCTAGTCCACGGGTCGTCGAGGCCCCGACGGGCCGTCTGTTTTAGGGTTTAAGCCTTTAGACGGGCCGTCTGGGCCTGGACGACCCGTCCTTTTGCCTGTTTGGCCCTCCACGGGCCGTCCAGGCCTCGACGACCCGTGGAGGGATTGTGCAAATAAAAACCCTAGTTGTCTAAATAACCGGAGCCAAAAAAAAAGGCAAGTATAGGGCATGTACATTACAAACGATAACATTAATGAATCGTGCATACGCCAATAACAATCTAAAGTCAGTGTTATGCAAACAAATGAAATGAGTTTCGCACAATCAGTGATACATTGTTACAAAGTGAAACCATGGCTTTGTCAATGGCGATGAGAACAATAAATTACTACAAAACCAATTCAATCGAATAGGAACAAAATTCGATATAAAACTCAACTAAATCGACTTAAAATTGGTACGGTTAAATAAATTAGCATGCAATAACTTAAGAAAACAAAATCAAACCTCTGAAAAGATGCACTACTCATGATCGGTGAAACTTCGAGATGTCGCCACTGAAGGATTTCAAAGAGGAATTGAAGAAATTGGTAGCAACTAGTCATCATATGCCTGTACGGAGAAATAAAGTTTCAGATCAGGTGAACACAACTATAAAGTCATCGACTTTGACTCTTGGTCTTGAACTTCGCAAATATCTTCGCTCCTTCATCTCCCTGGCCTAATTAACAAAACAGGAGCATGGATTGAAGCAACTTAATACTTACCTTTGATCTTAAAACGAAATTACTAGGAACTGATTCCATAGGTCGGTCAGTCAATTCAGGAATGTGAATTCAAAACTTTAGATTAATTTTTAATAGTTTTATTTTATAAAACATTAAACATCTACTATCTGTTATAATAACTAGGTGAAATCCCGTGTTCGGTCCAGCCTAAACAACTACTATCAGAAGAGTTGGCCGCTTCACTTGATTGGTTGTTTTGAAAATTGTGGGGCCCTCCAATTAAATATTATGACTGTTAGTTTAAATTTTTATTTTACCATTTATTCTACTATAAAAACCCAAGTTACTTCCCAACATTTTTTACAAACCATCTTCTATTCTTCTAACCTTTACTCATTTTTTTTATAAAATCCACCAAAAACCAAAACCCTCATCTAAACAAATGACGACTTAGACTAACGATAACCAGGTCAAGTTGGTGACAGCGTACATCAATATCAAAGGGGAGACGCACTTGGAAGTAAATTCGTCTTCTTTTTGGAACAACATTTTGGCGGATTACAATCGTGTAAGGCAAACAAATCACCGCACCGCGGATCAACTTGTTAGTAAGTGGCGAGCCATACGAAGAAGGTGTATGAGGTGGAACATCCTATTTGAAGCCACGATGGAGGCGAACCCTCATCTTACTGAACGAGCGGCAATCTAACGCACACAAGAAGACCATCGGGCTGCTCACGGGGTCGAATTCAGCATGGTTTGTTTGGTAAATGTTTAGTTGGCCGCTTTCGGTTTTTTTAAAATTTTATAGGTTTCGGCAAGTTTTGTTTTTAATTTTTATGTTTCGGATTTTTTTAGGTTTCGGTAATGTCTACTTCATTGTAACTTTTTTTAATGTTATGTGACTTTTTATGTTATTTATTTTAATTATTTACTTAGTTAAAAATTAGAAACTAAAAAACAAATTGTGGCCAATAGGAGTGGAGGACCACCCAAGGAGGACTACCCCCACGCCCTTGGGTAGTCTTCAAAATGTCTAAAACAAACCATGACCCACTTTTTGCTGACGTGACAGCAAGGCTTCCCAAACCTTGCCTTGCCTAAACAACACCACATAGTCTTAGAATGGTAGAATTTGCACCACTAATTAGAGACTGAAATCAGTCCTTGATCCTTTCATATATACAAAATTCATTCTAAGACTGAACATTAATCTCTATTTTGACCCGCTTTGAGAATATTAAGAACTGAATTTTGGTCTCTGATACAGTTCTTCCATTTTAGAGACTAAAGATTAGTCGCAACACATTAGTGCCATTTTTCCATGATAAATTTGGGACTAAAATTCAGTCTTTAATACGTCCCCCCTGTAAAACCTTATATAGCCTAGACATATTTGTAACTGAAAATTAGTCTCAAATAATGCGCAAAGGTGTTAGCGACTGATTATTAGTTACTAACATTAGGCACAAAAAAGTCAGTCCCTAATAGTATTAGTAACTGATTGATCAGTCCTAGATATTATGCAATTGATACTAATATATCGGTCCCTAATAGTTTAGTCTCTAATGGACACTTTTTTTTGTATAGAAAACAGAAAAGGATTGGGAGTTACAGAAGAGTTTTCGGCACAGTTAGGGTATAAAGGGTGTATCAATTTATAGTACAACAACTCAGTTCATGGTGGTTGTTGGGTGGTGGTGATGGTGGTGGTGGTGGTGGAGATGGTTGAAGTTAGAGAGAGAAGTAAAATTACCAACTTAGCCTGATGTGCATGGCACATGACCAAAGTTAGCTGAAATTTTTAACTAGGTTAGTGTCTTCAGACAGTGGATGTAACATTTTAAATCGTTCTCAGCAATTGAAACGCGAAAGGACAACCACTGAAAAACGAGGTAAACCTAAAGAACGAATTCTGTAATTTTTCCTTAACTAATATTATCCCAAGAAGATAGGTGAGGAAAAAAACATAGATGCTTCACCATGAATGCTCAAAAAAAAAAAAAAAAAACTATACAACTTGCAAATTAAAATGACGCATCAAAAGTTTAAATAAAGCCAGATAAGAATTATGAACCAAAATCTGTCAGAACACACAACATTTGTACAGGTTGTTTTTTTTATGGGGGGGCAGCAAAACGTAGCCATCTATATATTCGCCAAACGAAAAATCACCCAGCCTTAGCAACTCGCTAAGGGCAAGTCCCACAGGCTACAAAACACCAGCAGACTAAAGCAAAAAAAAAAACATCCAAATTAAAAAGTGAAATTAAAATTCCGCCACCCATTCCATGTAATAACACCAAACCTTGATCTCTGTTGCATCCATTCAAACGTCGCCTCTTTTATTTCGTTTACTGTCAAGAAACAAGTATCTCAAAGATTAAGATTAAGAGTAAAACTTTATTCAAACAACTAAAGGAATGATTTCAAGGAACAAGATTAGAACCCAAAAAATACAAGATAAACTCTACAATGACTATAACAGAACTCAATCTAACACTAGAAACAGAAACGACTCCAACATCTCACAAGCAGATCACCAACACGATGGTCTATCAACAATCTAACAGGAACACTAAAGACCCAATCGACTAAACCCTAGAAAGTTAGGTGAGATATTTTGAGTAAATATTTGAGAGAATAATATTGAAGAGAGAGACCCGATTGAGACGAAAACCAGCAGATGAAAGGAGATACCAAGTCTTTTATATGGAGGCCTGGAAGCTTCTATCTAACAACCTCACAATCAACGATCAGGATTGCATCTGGACACATAGATCAACGGCTTAGACTTATAACCGACTTAAACTCACAAACTTAAACCAGCTTATGTGATTCCTGGACCAGCTAATGTACACCAACATTGGGCTTCTTTCACTACTGGACTTGGAACTCAAAAGCATCTTTTGTGTTTTTATATTAAAACTTCTTGAAAGTCGGTGACCATAAGATGAATGGGCCTGAGTCCATGAGCAACAAGTGGTCCACATATAAGTGTTAATCTTCAACAAGTCCATTACTTCAACTCAGCCCGATCCAGACATCCAGCAGCCATAAGTAAGCCCAGCACCTTGACAGCTACAACTTTATGAAAGCCCAATTCAGCTATTCCTTGATCCCATCCAATCACGAACTTACCATTCAGCTAAACGAGTCCACATCCTGCACAATACCAGTAATAAAATTAATATTGGAGAACTATTATTTTCAAACCCCCCCCCCCCCACAATTTTATTACTCAAACATTCAACATATAAAGATACATTATCTGCATGAAAAATCACAATCCAAATCACACGAGAGACTCAACTGTTTAAGAACAACTCAAATAAATTAATCAAATACAAAACAAGAAACTCTTCAAACTATGAAGATCATCAACCAGTTGTGGATTGAACCAGAACAACAGTTTAATAATATCATGTAAAACTTTTTCTTAAAAAACTTGATTTCAAAAATGTTTTGTTTTACCAAGAACACAAGTATCAAATAGAAATCATGAATATATATATATATATATATATATATAACATAATGTTCCTGTGATTGTAAACGTAGTATCGTAATCACATAGTAAAGGAACAGAAATTCTTACATGCACGATTAGCACTAAACCGGTTACAACACCAAAGAGTTCACATGTCGCAGCTCATATAGTATGATATACAGCTTTTAGCCGTAGAACGTTAAACCATGAACTGCCTTTTTTTCTTTTCCAATTTTCTTAAGTTCCAAGAAATATACAAAACACTTTTCCAATCATATACCTCATTTAAAACCGCATAGAATATGAAATGTTTGTTGAGCAAGAAGCATATCATTTTTATCCACCAAACTTAAATAAGTAGGGCTGTTAATTCAAAAAAAACATCATCCTTCACTCTTAGTGGAAAAATTATATGATTTTAAAACAAGTCCACCCAAAAACAAAAAAAATCTTCAGACAATTTTTAAAAACAAATCCAGAAAAAACAAACCATTCCAAGACAATATTTTTATTGAGGCAAACAAAAACTTTTATCAAGTTACTTACTTACTTCAATATCTTGGAAATGTTTAAAAATTCTTAGAACTCTTATAAGAAACTTAGATTTGAGAAATTTATTTTTGACATTTCATCATTTCTACATCATGTGACTAACTTATTATCTATATAAACAACCAGCATACCAATCACATAATCATTCTTCTATATAACCAAGAAATGACCATATTTATTTAGATAAAACTTGGTTCAAATTGAACGACCAACAAAAAACCATTATGAATAACTCACAATAGCACGACTAGACCTTACGAACAAACATCAATCAATGATTATCAACTAGAAAATATTAGAACCAATCTAGCCATCATAAAGCGTATTCTGATTAAAAAAAACAATTGAATTGCCCAGCAATAGTCCTGTCAACAATGCATACAACGTACTATAAGACAGCGAAGCATGTTCCGATAACACACTCAATCACACGATTATCAATCAGAACATACAAGACAAATAGTATTCATGTTGATAAAACCTTGTAAAGAATGTAAACACTCATTTGATTTAACCAAAAACAACTTTTAACTTTTGCTATCATGTAAAAGAAAAAACTTCGATTAAAATCAAACATTTACAATTCCACAAACCAACAAGAACCATACAAAAAACTAAATCACATGATTTAAAAAAACATGTAAGCACCGCTACAGCCTATACAGAATCCGATCACACTCAAAATCACAAGACTTCAATACCAGAAAACAATTAATCTTCCTCACAGAAGAACACACAAAAGGCTGCAACACCTATAAGATGTACAACACTAAGAGAAACCAACTGGTACCCCTTACAATCTCTTCTCTAACCTCTACGGTTCAAGTCATCAACAAGACGAAACGACAAAAAAAACACAACAGGATCTAACGGGCTTCCTAACTCTACAACTAGTAGATTTTATTCAAGAATCCTAGATCTAGTGCCAATACCAGAGATTACAATAGAAGGGATACACAAATTGAAACACACAGGTTGCCAAATCAAGTACAATGTTTCAATACTAGAATTATCAGCCAAAAACATCTAATTGAATAAGAAAAATCTCACGATTTTACAATTAGAAAGACATCTCACAAAGGAGTAAACGAGGCTGACAAAAAACACGTAAAGACTTGAGAAGAACTTAAAGACTAATTTGCATTGATTAAAAACTTTTACAACTTTACAAGAAACATATCAATAGAAAAGTTGTAAAGAACATAAAGACTAATTTGAATCAATTCACAAAAACTTTTACAACTTTGCAACCAATACTCAACAAATATTGAATCACAAGATTCAACACACAAGTCTCATAACAATAAGAATCATAAATCATATGACTCCATTAGACTATAAAGACACAGCCAGACAAACACTTGTTGAACACAAAATCACATGATTTGCAATTAGAAAATCTCACAAGAGACAACATACAAGGCTGTTAAAAATATAATCTTGACATCAGTTGGTTAAAACACGTCTACCACATGGTTCGACTAACCAAACAACAAGATTATACGCACATTACATATAGGCCACACAAAACCATCATGATATGAGTACAAATAACAAAAAACCATCAAGACACGATCAAAGCCTATATTATGACCATGAATCACACGATCTTAAAAAACAATAAAAGTCACATAACTTTTAAATTCAGAACCACAAAAGAAACTGATATACAGATCACAAAAACAACACAAGCACTTTCTAGACCTAGAGAATACGAGATCTAAGCAAAAACATCAAGTGCAGATCTACAACCCTAACAGTCTGACCACAAGAACTGTACAAACTCTCTTAATCTTAATGATAAAGATTTATACATCTTCTAATCACTATAATCTAACAGGTTACAAACTCCAGAGATTAAAAAAAAATCGGATGAATCGCATATCAACCCTAGACTAAAGAAGACAACAAGAGAGAGAAAACAATGATCATGCACAAACAAATTCTATCAATAAAAAAACTTAATATTATTTATTTTTACCTTTAAAAAAACTAATGCATAGTATTTAGCGCACTGAATAGATCATAGACCTTATAAGCTTTAACAGACAATGTAGTCAAGTTGCAAGAATTAGAAGCATCCCATTAATAAAGGATCACTAGCAACAAATTTGCAAATTAACGTTTCAATAACTAAAATGTTTCTGTTAGTAACCATTAATTCATGGATCAACATCTACTTGACAACCAAGAATAACAACAGAACTATCAAATAACCATTCACAGGAATGTCAAGTCAAACAAATTTGCCCTAGCCAAACAAACACAGTCACAGAACCTTCAAGCCACATATTATCATACTTAGCAACAATAATAAAATAACAAACCAAAAATAATCCAAATTGGCGAAACCAAGCCAGGGAGCAGTTCAGTGGTTCATCACTCTAAAGGTGCCACCGCAGGCCTTAACTTGGGAGCCACCTAGACCTAGACCAAACAATACCTTTTAAAAAAAAATAATAATAAAGAGAGTTTGGAAAGATATCACCGTAGGGGTTGCCCAAGTTAGGGTTCGCCTAATTACAACTCACAGCCTGTAATCTTTACTTATAGTTACAAAGCTGTGAGGCATAATATAATGCACTCCAAATGCAGATATAGCCACAAGATCAAAAAAGAACCAACCAACTCCCAGATCTGTTTCAAGCTTCAAACCAGAGGACCAATAGACTGATGAAAAAACACCAGTGCCAAGAAACTTCAATCTCCAAAATAGATAACCAGTTCCACACGGGAAAGCAACAATGACAACAAAAACGAACGATCAAAACTGAACAACAGCAGCGAAATGACGATTAACTCGAGTCAGATTTTTTTAATTACCCTAACACATAATCGACACAGAGAAAGTAATAATCTCAGATCTGAACCTAATCTTGATGAAACAAACCCAAGAACAACAAGACTTATGGAAAAACAAACTCAACCGACTCAAAAAACAAAAAAAAACCCAGCGGAAAACAACTGAATATCAGGCCAACCTGAATACAGTGATAGTAACAAGAAAATTTAGACATGTTCTAATCAAAACAAAATAAACTCAAATTATTAATAGATTCGAAAAGTTTGATGACTTCAAAAATAAAAAAACTCAAATTTATAATATGATGAGCTCAACCACAATCACAATCACATATGAACAAAAAAACCGAACGATTAGATAATAAGCAAAACAACGCTCAGAAGTAGTTCGAAACTGGGTCGATCTACCAACAAGAAGTGTAACAAATCTACACACGATATGTATGAAGAAAAGATTGTCTGCACAACGGAAAATATATACAAACGAAATCAAGACCGTTGACTCTGATACCATATCAAGAAACAGGTATCTCACAGATAAGAGTAAAACTTTATTCAAACAACTAAAAGAATGACTTCAAGGAACAAGATTAGAACCCAAAAAATACAAGATAAACTCTCCAATGACTATAACAGAACTCAATCTAACACTAGAAACAGAAACGACTCCAACATCTCACAAGCAGATCACCAACACAATGGTCTATCAACAATCTAACGGGAACACTAAAGAACTAATCGACTAAACCCTAGAAAGTTAGGTGAGATATTTTGAGTAAATAGTTGAGAGAATAATATTGAAGAGAGAGACCCAATTGAGACGAAAACCAGCAGATGAAAGGAGATACCAAGTCTTTTATATGGAGGCCTGGAAGCTTCTATCTAACAACCTCACAATCAACGATCTGGATTGCATCTGGACACATAGATCAACGGCTTAGACTTATAACCGACTTAAACTCTCAAACTTGGGCCAGCTTATGTGATTCCTGGACCAGCTAATGTACACCAACATTGGGCTTCTTCCACTACTGGACTTGGAACTCAGAAGCATCTTTTGTGTTTCTATATTAAAACTTCTTGAAAGTCGGTGACCATAAGATGAATGGGCCTGAGTCTATGAGCAACAAGTGGTCCACATATAAGTGTTAATCTTCAACAAGTCCATTACTTCAACTCAGCCCGATCCAGACATCCAGCAGCCATAAGTAAGCCCAGCACCTTGATAGCTACAACTTTATGAAAGCCCAATTCAACTATTCCTTGATCCCATCCAATCACGAACTTACCATTCAGCTAAACGAGTCCACATCCTGCACAATACTTATGCAAGATGATAAAATACATTGTATAATATAACCAGTAATAAAATTGATATTGGAGAACTATTATTTTCAACATTTACCACATTGAAGATTGATTGCCTCCTGTTATTAAATATAAAGCCGTTTATGTTCTTCCAAATGCTCCACAATGTTTGAAGATTTATAGCGTGTAGCACTTTCCTTTTGTTTATCCCAATCTCGTTCCACACTGCAGCGCATTCTCGATCGAAGCCCAGATTGTCGCCGTTGGAATTTTAACCCAGGCGCGAACCTGGTTCGAGATTTCTGCTGCAACGCGTGTTCAGCTGTTTCTGCACCTGTGTTACATAATATGCACGTAGTTGACTGCAAGTGTACAGGTTGTTGTTGTTTATCATTGCCGACCACCAATATTTGGCAGTGATGGCAGCCGTCACCCCGCCAACAGTAACGGGGCACATGTTAATTCCTTTTTTGTACCATGTTGCGCAGCGTGCTGCGATAACAGCGCGCAACCGCAGTAACAAAGTTTACCACTTCTCTCAACCACCTTACAAACCACTAAAGGAAGAAGGTAGAAACATCAATGAAAGTTGCATCATGGCCATCCGATGCAAATAGCCTAAGCAAGGGACTCGGTTCGATCAATATATAAGTGCTGGAAACCAAAGTTAGGACTATTCACGTATGCGACTCTGCCTGTGATGATGAACCCACCTCAAAAGAGGAACGCAGAACATGACGGTTTTTTGGAGGCTACATACAATTAACAAACAAAAGGCGTAAAAAAAGCTATTGAATACGTATGCCTAATAGTGCATAAACACATCCTTAACAACTTCCAAATTAAAATTTTCATAACAAATAAAAACAGGTTTGTCAATACGCACAAACTAACCTGCATCCACAAAGCTAAAACAGTCTGTCACAAATGCAATTTACAGGAAGAAACTCCCATAAGTATAACAGACTAACAACTTGATTAATACTACATAAAAACATAAAAAAAAAACTGTCCTAAACACAAATTCTAGCTATAAAGCTAGAATGTATCTCTTGGAACACCTCAAACATTTAGGTTTTGCAGATCAAAATTAACAAACTATAAAAAATAAGCAACAAACTAAACCACATAATAACAGATTAAGTAATCCGTCCTGCTGAAATACCTAAACAACACACCCTAGGCGTTTTTCTTGAAACGCCATGACCCTACAACTTAGGCGCTTTAAAATAAACACCCAAAATAAATTATTTTACGCATTTTCTTTTAAACGCCTAAAGTATTATACCTGAAACGTTTCTTTTAGAACACCTAACAAATTGAATAAACCACAAAAACAAAACACAGACCTTATGAAACAATGATAACCAATTTTTTTTTTTCTAAAAACACTTCAAGAAACCAGAGAATCACCTAATCAGCAAAAAAAAAAACCTTTAGGAACAAAACATTTCTTATGTCAATAAACATCTAGTGAGAACCAAAGATGACGTTAACAGAACTAAAGTAACAAACCGCTATAACCCGCTTTTTATCTTTATTACATGATCATAAATAACAAAACTATATACTGTTGAAAAAACAGATCAACAATCTTCTAAATTTTTTATATGAATAGAAAACAGAAACAATCCATTAACAAAAATTCCATGTGAAACACCTCCCAAATTTACTTGACCCTCACTGTTACATGATCAAACATGTTCAAAACATAAAAATACAATGCTGGGACCAGTAAAAAAAATAACGAACACAGACACAATGCAACAACCAAAAAACCATTCAAACAACCTACCAACCTTACTTGAACCTGTTTTTTTTTAAAGCCAAACAACAACTTCTTATTTATGCATATTACATCTTAAAATATATTTGTACTTTTACATGATAAAGATCAACTGCAAAACTTCTTGATAACCAAAAATGGTATGTCTAAAAACACATTCAGATAACCACACAAAAACCATTTTTAAACTGCCGTTGTTTACCAAAAATTTGTTTAAAAAAGCTCACTTAAATCTTCACATTTTAAACAAAAATTAGCAGAGACGAAGGTATGAACTTGGCCAAGCATGTAAGACTAAATTCATGGCCATTAGTTGTAAGATGTACATGTTCTTCTTCTTGCTTAAGCTACCGGCATGATAACAATTTGCAATTGGCGAAAAAAAATCATTCCTTTGAATAACCCGGCCTATAAAGAAACAAATGGATATTGGAACAATCACTAAGGTAACATAAAACGTAGACAGCCTACCAACCCAACACCTGTAAACCACCATCCTTTGTTTTTTTATTAAAAAACAGGTTAAATTTTTTTTTTTTAACAAAAACCTCATAAAACCGCCCCTGACAGGAATCGAACCTGAACGGAAACCAATCAAAACGCCACACAAACCAGCTGAACTATGTAATCGTTTGTTATAATTCTCAAACATATTAGTATATAAAACCTTTTCAAAACTCCAAAAGCACTATTCATGGACACTTACAAATTAACATGTAAGATAATTACATTACAATATATTAGTTTTACAATAATCTATGAATAGTGTTATCACCATTCATTAGGTGCCACGAGGCACCATGCTATTGATCCACGTGGCAACAAGTTATTATTATTTTTTATTTTTATTTTTTGCCTTTTTTTACGTTTCGTAGGGTTAAAAGTTTAGGGTTTAGACTTTTTATTTTATTTCCTTTTTGACGTTTTTTAATGGTTTAGGGTTTAGCCGCCGCCATATTAACCGGGCTTTTGGTTTTTTTCATTTTTCCCGGTTAGGGTTTCAGGTTTAGGCTTTTGTTTTTTTATTTCTTTTTTGACGTTTTTATGATTTTAGACGCTGCTTTATTATTCAACAAACTTTTAACGGTACAAATTCGAGTTGCTTTGAGTTTCGACACCGCCCCAGCATGTGGTTGGTTAACCAACTAATAATAATAATAATAATAATAATAATAATAATAATAATAATAAAATTTTGAGTCATATATTTGGCATCATTGTCATTACTATTAGATTCATATTATATTATATTATATTATATTAATCAGCAAACTGATTTGAACAATGTTTTTTTTTTATTTGGCTCTACATGTGTTTAAGTATGTTTGTGTTGGATGAGTTTCAATTTAGTGTGAGTGGTGTGGTGGTTGAAGTTTTTTGTTCCTTCCTTAATAACTCAAGTTCGAGTCTTCTGTGCATTTTTATTGACAACCAATTTTTTTTTGTTGGCTTATATACTGATGGTACACATGTCTTGCCCTTTAGCCACCAAGCTTCCTTACATCAACGGGTCCCCCAACCACAAAACCATATAATCTTCCTCTCTTTCTCCCAAAAACCATCTCACATGTCACCGTTATCACCATCTGATGAGCATCACTACCCTCTTTAATATTGCTAAGTCAGTGAATCGTCGTCTACGGGGTTAGGGTTCCGGTGCCAGAATCGGAGGTTCGATTGGCGGTAAAAAAAGAGGTCCTGATGAGTGTAACGACTAAGGAGAGTTTGGGTTACATGTAGTGTTTTAGGGTCTGGGGTTTCGATGAGTTATGGGTTGATTACAACGGTGATGGTTGTTGATAACATGAAACATATTTGTTTTGGAGTTTTTTCTCCGATTCTTATTTAAGACATATGAAAGTGTTACATATGCCTTTACACCTCTGACTTATTGGGTGCGTTTTGGCTTGAGTTATCTTATATCGGTGACAAAATTGAAGCTCAATAGAACTGCTATCTAGTATGTACATCACCATCATATTTGGTATTATATATCATATTATTCTCCATCAACATATTTGGTGTCATCATTGTAATATTGTCTATCGACTCCGTTATATACTATGTGTTCTTAGTTAATTCTCCGGAACTATGTTATATACTATGTGATCTTAGTTAATTCGTCATATCATAGGTATGACTTACTATTCATTACATTATTTCTATGTGAACTTTGTATGGAAGTCAATTTTGGATTTGAAATGGCGTATGGTTCGTCATCACTTTTTAATCGTCACTTTTTTCAAAATCGGATTGACGGCGTTGCAACGCGCGGCCGGGTGAAATGCTAGTTTAGATAAAGAAATAATTTAAATACTACAAATTACCAAAGCATTGGTTCATTGATGGTTTGTACCATGTGCCTTGAAAGTTTTTTTTGTTTTTTTTTTTAAATTTGATTGTACACTTTTAACTTAAAGGTTTTCTTTCTTTTTTTTTTCTTTCTTTTTTTTAACACAAATAGTTTCATGTTTTACAATTTAAAACTAACAATTTCGATTTTTCACTTCTAATCCAAAACTTCTCATTTTTTTTTACTTTTAACCCAAAGATTTTCATTTTTTACTATTTAACCCTAACACTTTTATGCTTTCAACTTTGGTCCCATTTAAGTACTATTAAAAAGGCATTGGTGCATTAGTAGTTTGTACCTTGTGCCTTTGGAGGTTTAAAAAAAAAATTGAAGCTACACTTTTAATTTTATTTTTAACCCAAAGATTTTTCATCTTTTACAATTTAACCATAACACTTTTTTGCTATCAATTTCGTTCCCACATAATTTTCATCTTTCGCAATTTTTTCATTTTAAGTTTCATTCTAAATTTTGTGAGTTAATATGCTGCAATGTGCGTGTGAGGTATAACATTTTTTTTGTCAACTTTTTCCCGTTTGACCGTCACGTCGCAACGCGTTTATTTTTACCCGTTTGACAAGTTTGTCGCAACCCGCGGGTACTAGACCGACTTAGTTACTTCACATTAACCATAGTTGTTAAAAGTCATCGAATTTACGCCTTCTTTTCATTCGGTGTTATTTTTTCCCTTTTTTATTTTTCCTTTACAAGCTTTTTGGTGTTGATGGTCGCTAACAGTGATGTGGCATTGGTGCTACTTGGCATGGTTTTAAGCCCCCGCCGCAACGCACGGGGGCTTAATACTAGTTCAATCTAATAAGAACATAACATACACATTACCTATTGGTCTAGTGGTATGGTAACCCCTCTTATAAATGTAAAGTTGTGGGTTCACATCTTTGCAAGTGTGGGGTAAAAGTGTAATTAAGGGTTCTTAAGAAAAAATTGTTGTTAAAAAGAAAATAAGGACATAACATTGTGTAATATTGATAATAATAACTACTTGTAGTTTGCACTCCTTAAAGTGGATACAATGGTATGTGTAACTAAGAGGGAAAGGGAGGGGAGACACTTGACCAGGGCCGGCCCTAGGGGTGGGCGAGCCGTAACCCCGGCCGAGGCCCGTGTTTCCGTAGGGCCTAAATTTTGATATTTTAATTTTATACGTTTTATATATATATTTAAAGAATTATAATTAAGACAAGAGGTTTATACAGCCCACTGGTTAATTAGTTAGCTTCTGTAAGCCATAATCGGAAGTTCGAGTCCCGTTTCCTTCCTTCTTTTTTTCCGTTAAAGTCCTATCATAAACGTCTTTAAGATTTTTACTCACCCATAATGAAGGGCCTACCCATCAGTAATAAACTTTTTTAAAAACAAGATTTATTTATATTTTATTCTTTAACGATTTAACTACTTTTTTTTAATAAGTAATTATAACTTTAAATTTTAAATAATAACATTATAATGGTTTTGTAAATCAATTAATTTAAGAAAAAAATGTTTTCTTTAAAAAGATAAAAATATGTATATTAATTTGTCACTGTGTCACACGTTGTGCGTGTAAACCTTAGGATTCCTTACTAATTAATATAGTTAGTATCAAAACCGATCAAGTTTCTGGTCGCCGTAATGTGCAGTATTGATTTCGTTAGGGTGTAAGGGCCTTTTTTTTCAACTCGTACAAGGCACTTGAATCCTTAAGACCGACTCTGCACTTGACGAATCATAGTGTTTCTGTCCTTTTCCCGGGCACTCAAAAAACCAACCACAGGTAACTGGATTTTTGCATTCTCCGTACGAACGAAGTTCATGTAGCATATAGCACAAACGATCACATTCAAATTTAGCACATGGAGGTAGAACATGAATGCCTGTACAGCAATGTTCAGCTCTCAGGAACTCCATACCTGCAAATGTATAGTATATTTGTAACTTTTTTTCCTTTTTACTTGATTAGAGTTAATTACGTGGGCATAATACACTACCAAGCTTCTGTTCACTAACAAGGGAGTGAAAATTTACCTGTGGTCATAAGAGACAAGAGAAACATGATGAAAATCAAAGACCTTGTCATGTTGATGTTTGTAATTGAAGACTAAGAAATGAGAACCACACTTATATGTGAGATGAGATATAGGTTCATGAACCATTAATTAAAACTGAATTTAATGCTAAAAAACATATAATTTTTTTATATACTAATTAGGAATTAATTTCTTTTTATTCTTTAAAAATTCCATGACTGAAAAAATTACATTAAAATAACGGGCAGACGGACAACAAGCTGCGCTGCCACCTCTTTTTGAATGGCAAACTATAATCTACTAAAATATACATAGTTAAGGTTTAAGTTTTGAAAAACCTTGTACAACTAAATACCATTTAGGGGTGTTTGTTTTTAAGAAAAGCTCTTGTGTCCTCTTTGTCTACGTTGTGCAGACTACGTATAGACATTTTGATCTGCAGAATGTTTGTTTTTTAAGACCTTTCATTAAAAAAGGTATGCGCTCTCTTCTTGCTGCAGACCTGGCCCATCCTCTTCTAACATCTTCCATAAACGTCAGATATCACAACTTCTTCACAAACCTCAAACCCTAGAACCTCCATAGCCACTCCTTCCTCCCTATCGCTCCTCCCTCCCCCGCCGCTTCCCTCCTCGACACTCCTCCATCCCATCATTCAAAGGTATGAACTCCTTTTGAAGAATGCAAAGGCTTGGTCCACCTATTCTTCTGCATAGGTCTAACTATTATTTTAATTTTTACGTTGAAAAAATATTTTAAGTTCAAAAAATCAGTTTATTTAAACTTCAGTTTATTTCAGCAGCCTGCAGAAGTTAAAAAAACAGGCTTTTTCTTACAGACTGCAGAAGTTTAGTCCACATTTTACCTCTAAAAAAAGAAACAACACCTTAATCTTGCATTTGTAACAAAATAGACCCAAACCACTTTTTGTGAGGGACAAATATCATACCACCAAACCACTTTTGACGTATATACAATATAATGTGGTGGGGTTGCAGTAGTGGTTGTGGATGTCGGGGGAGATAGGTGGTGGTGAAAGGTGAAGATGGGTGTTGGGTTGTGGTGGTGAAAGGTGATGGATGAGTTAGAGTGGAGAAGATGAAATGAATGATAGGGGTGGGATCCACCAAAACATTGGTTCATTAGTGGTTTCTACCCTCTGCCTTGAAAGTTTTTCAAAAAAAAAAAATTGATTTTTTTTACTTTTAACACAAATATTTTCATGTTTTACAATTTAAAACTAACAATTTTGATTTTTCACTTCTAATTCAAAACTTCTCATTTTTTTTACTTTTAACCTAAAGATTTCATTTTTTACTATTTAACCCTAACATTTTTTTTGCTTTCAACTTTGGTTCTATTTAAATACTATTAAATACTAAGGCATTGGTGGTTTGTACCTTGTGCCTTTGGAGGTTTAAAAAAAAATTGAAGCTACACTTTTAGTTTTACTTTTAATTCAAAGATTTTCATCTTATACAATTTAACCATAACACTTTTTTGCTTTCAACTTCGTTCCCACATAATTTTCGTCTATCGTAATTTTTTCATTTTAAGTTTCATTCTAAATTTTGCGAGTTAACATTATTTTCGTCTACTTTTTCCCGTTTGATGTATAGACACGTCACAACACGTTTATTTTTTCCCGCTTGACAATTTTGTCGCAACGCGCGGGTCCTAGACCGACTTAGTTACTTCACATTAACCATAGTTGTTAAAAGTCATCAATTTTACGCCTTCTTTTCATTTGATGTTATTTTTTCCTTTATTTTAGTTTACTTTTACGAGCTTTTTGGTGTTGGTGGTCGCTGACAGTGATGTCGCATTGGTGCTACTTGGCATGGTTTTACGCCCCCGCCGCAACGCGCAGAGGCTTAATACTAGTTCAATCTAATAAGAACATAACATACACATTACCTATTGGTCTAGTGGTATGGTGACCCCTCTTATAAATGTAAGGTTGTGAGTTCACATCTTTGCAAGTGCGGGGTAAAAGTGTAATTAAGGGTTCTTAAGAAAAAATTGTTGTTAAAAAGAAAATAAGAACATAACATTGTGTAATATTTTGATAATAATAACCACTTGTAGTTTGCACTCCTTAATAAGGATACAATGGTATGTGTAACTAAGAGGGAAAGGGAGGGGAGACACTTGACGAATCATGGTGTTTCTGTCCTTTTACCGGGCAATCAAAATGACAACGACAGGTAACTGGATTCTTGCATTCTCCGTACGAACGAAGTCCATGTAGCGTATAGCACAAACGACCACATTCAAATTTAGCACATGGAGGTAGAAAATGAGTGTCTGTACACCAATGTTGAGCTCTCAGGAACACCATACCTGCAAATGATTAGAGTTAATTACTTGGGAAGAATACACTACCAAGCTTCTGTTCGATAACAAGGGAGTGAAAATTTACCTGTGGTCATAAGAGACAAAAGAAACATGATGAAAATCGCAGACCTTGTCATGTTGATGTTTGTAATTGAAGACTAAGATATGAGAAGTACCACACTTATATGTGAGATAAGATATAGGTTCATGAACCTTTAATTAAAACTGAATTTAATGCTAAAAAACATATATAATTTTTTAATATACAAATTAGGAATAGGAATTAATTCATTTTTATTCTTTAGAAATTCCATAACTGAGAAAATTACATCAGGCTATGGGGTGTGGAGACATGAGAAAGGTCATGTCTCCATGCCACATAGGATGCCACCTAGGCAAGGTCATGTCTCCATATGCTTGAGACATCGGTGGGGTGTAGAGACATGAGAAACCCATGTCTCAAGCATTAAATACTATTATTTTTTTATAAAAATTAATTTTAACTACTTTTATAAAACTAACAAATAAACAAAATAAAATTCAAATAAATAGTAGATTTAAAATAAAAATTACAAATCATCCTAAAAATTAAAAAAATTACAAATCATCCTAAAAATTAAAAAAAAATAATAACAAACCATCCTAAAATTAAGTAGTAAAATACTAATAGTCGATTCCGTTGTTCCATATATATTCGATCAAGTCGGCTTGTAGATGATGATGGATGTGTTCGTTACGTAACGCGAAATCGTTTAACTCTTGTTGCGCTTCGTCATCCGGAATAGTATTCTCCTCCACCGCATTTTCATCGAACTCACAAATAACTCGGCCTTCGTCTTCGATGATCATGTTATGCAACAAGATACAAGCGTACATACAATAACGAAGTTTTTTTGGTGTGAAGGCACGTGCCGGGTTTGCGATGATGTGCCATTTCGCTTGTAGAACCCCATAAGTTCGTTCGATATCCTTTCGCGCCGCTTCTTGAAACTTTGCAAATTTCTTTCTTTTTTCGTCGTGAGGGTGCTTAATACTTTTAACAATTGTAGAATAGGTTGGGTATATTAGATCCGCAAGATAATACCCGTGCTTGTACTCCACCCCCGAAACTGTGAATTTTGTATCCGGACCGGTTCCCTTTCTCACATCATCAAACACCAATGATTGGTTAAGAACATTAAGGTCGTTATTGGAACCGGGAACACCAAAAAAGGCATGCCAAATCCACAAGTCTTGTGACGCGGCAGCCTCTAAGATAATACTCGGGTGACCCTGATCGCCTCGATAAAACATGCCACGCCACGCATTAGGGCAATTTTTCCACGGCCAATGCATGCAATCGATGCTTCCAAGCATCCCTGGAAAACCATGCCTTTCGTGATGGAACTGATACAATTTCTGGATATCGTTCGAGTTTGGTTTTCTCAAATATTTTTTGCTGTAGATCTTGACAACGCGCTTGGAAAACTTATACAAGCAATCACGTGTCGTTCTTTCGGACATCCGTAAATACTCATCCCACGAGTCGGATGCCGTCCCGTAAGCTAGTTGCCGCAATGCCGCCGTGCATTTTTGATAAGTTGTGAACCCTCGCTTGCCTCTAGCATCGTGCCGTAATGTAAAATACGGGTCACAACTCGCCAAATCATCGGCAATACGTACGAACAATCGACGGCTCATCCGGAACCGCCGCCTAAACATCTCGTCCGTATACACCGGTTGGTCGGCAAAGTAATCACTGATTAATCGCTAGTGTGCACCTACATATATATTTGAAGAAAAATTATACTTTCTAAAAAATAAAGTATCTAAATATATATATTTGAAAAAAATTAACACTTTCTAGAAAAAAAAGTATGAAATATATATATTTGAAGATAAAATATAAACTTACCCTCCCGGTCTCTGTTTATGGCCGCTTGCCTCTGTCGCGGTTGCGAGCTCACCTCGTCTTCCTCCGCCACGATTAGTTGTGCCGATTCCCAAACCGCGTTCACAAAAACCTGGTTTTCTTCGCTCGACGAAGACGAGGAATCAAACATTGGTAGGTATGACATTGTTGTGTATTTTTTTAAAGAAAAGTAGAAGAGTTTTAAGTTGGTTTTGGTTGTTTATGTGGGTTTAAAAGGAATGGTGGTGTTTATATATTTGGTTTTGGGGTAAAAAAATTAAAAAAAAAAATAGCCGTTATATAGCCGTTGGAATTAAAAAAAAAAAAAAAAAAGAAAGAAATGCTCTGATTGGCCAGGCCTTTATGTCCTCAGAAGGACGAGAGGGACGGGGCAAGGGAGGACGGGGGAAGGGGGCGGTGTGCTGGTGGGGGACGGGGCAAAAAGCGAGGACGGGGGGGAGGGGGGCGTCTCCACACCCTTCAGCCTCAAGATAACGGGCAGGCGGACAGCATGTTGCGCTGTCACCCTTTTCTGAATGGCAAACCCTAATCTACTAAAATATTACATAGTTATGGTTTAAGTTTTGAAAACCCTTGTATAACTAAATACCATTTAGGGGTGTTTGTTTTTTTCAGAAAAGCTCTTTCTGTCCTCTTTTGTCTGCGCCACGCAGAACAGCACAGACTTTTTGGTCTACAGAGTGTTTGTTTTTTCTTTTTCTTTTTGGGGTCTTTGCCGCTCCAGGGCTATTTGGGGTCTTTGCCGCTCTGCCACAAACGACAATGGACTTTGGCTAGTCCACCGGTTGCTTTGGAGGTATTCTATAAACTCTGACTTACGATAGAAATGCCCGACAAGTCCCCCGTCCATGGTAAGTAATGGACTACCTAATTTCACTTTAAATCTTCAAATCCACCTATTATTACTCATTTTGATACATGACCACCTACTTCTATAATAGTTTTGCAATTTAGCTATTAAAAATGGTACTCATAAAGACGTCCCAAACTTGCTTTTGAAGACACCAAAGTGATCCTCGGCATTTAACTTAAGATTGCCATCACCAACCACCAAATGGATGAACATATTGTATCCGGATTCAGTGGAGATGAAACAAGGGGCGATGACTCCAGCGATGAAGAGAGAGAACGATCCATGAGAAAAGTAGTGATGTAGCTACGATGTCGGAGAATAATGTGGTTTTTGAATATCAGGGTCCGCTTAAGAGAGCATGAAATAAAGCAAGTGTTTTTGGTCCCCGCTTCCTTAGAGCATTCACATCACATCACATCCACCAAATTTTTTTGAGTTAATACCCCATATTTTAAAAAGTGGTTTTAAGTTGTGAGTTTAGGAGAGAAAAAAATGTTATTATTCATTTGTATATTTAGGGGACAATGTTCTCCCCGTTTATTTTCTAATATTTTTTTGAAGTTCATCTATATATTTAGGGGGACAATGTTTTCCCCGATTTATGTTTTAATATTTTGTGAAAATGGTTGTAAGTGGAAGAGAGAAAAAAAAACGTAATAAAAAGTAATATTATTCATATCACATCCCCCATCCAATCCAATCCATTAAATTACATTAAAATCACTGTATATTCTCTCTCATTTTCAATTAAATAATATTTTTAATATGTTTATTATTATCTTTCCTTTCTTTTCCAATAACAATCACTTTCAAAAAAATATTAAAAATAAATGGGAGGTAACAGTATCTCAACAAATACATAGATGAATAATAACTTTGTCAGAGATGTTCTATGGGATATACTTAATTCGACGTGCAGTGATCTCTGCTAAGAAAGAAGCACATGTAAATATTTTGACTGGTCCGCAAGAGGGGCCTGCGTCTAGCGGACGTTCTTGTGTTTGGTTGGGTAGGGGGCAAGTATGATTGGTTGACCTTACTGGGGTGTCCCCTTAGTGGGTTTGCGAGATAGCGGCTTTGTACCAGGTCATGCGGTTTTGCGAGCGGAAGCTAAGAAGGTAACTAAGCATGAAGCAACATGTTTAGAGAACTAACACGTGTTCCTGCCATTTGCTTTTGACACCTTTAGATCCCTAGCCCATGAGACAGTTCGTTTCTTGGACCAAGTGCAGAAAAGGGTCCGCAATTCCTCGCAGAGCTCTAAGAACCAATGTTTTGTATTTAGCATGATATGCTTTGCTATTCAAAAGGGGATATATTGGCAGGGTTATCGTCGACGATATAACAAAAACTAACAAATAAAAAAACAATAACTTTCCCTCTCCTTCGTACACAACCCTTCAAAACCATTTTTTTAAAATACAGGGATTCACTCTCACAATTTTGATGTGGAATGTGAATACCCTTAGACCCTCAAATTCTACAAAAAACAATTATATGTATGTGATCTTGGCTTTTAATTATTGACATTGAGGTTTATAGTATATCAAATGCATTCACATAGATAACATCTGAATCATAGGAACTAAATTTTATATTTTTTTATCTTTGTTTTGTTTTTTTAATGAAAAGGGTCCTAATTTTGTTATCCGTTTTAGGCCTCAAAAGCTTTGAGCCGGCCCTGGTGAATATATTGGCAGGGTTGTCGTCGAAGACGGTTGCTTCGAAGGGAAAAGAGAAGTGGTCCCATGCTTCTATTGAGCATTGACACGTGGTAGAACAAGATTTGCTAGTTTATAACATAATATGATATTATGACTAATGGTTATTGTTGTAGAACATTTATTAAGTTTTAAATACATTTATTATAAACTAGATTATACCTGGAAATGTTTTGGGGTTGAGAAATCTAATATGACATATCAATTTTACATATGAAATAGAATGATGCGCTTTACAGTTACATGCATAAAAGCTTCGGGTAGTACCTAACCTAAAACAATTAACAATGTATCTCTAATGTTAACGTCTAACATTAAACAATGTATAACTCTAATATTAATACCTAACCTAAAACAATGTACAACTCCAATGCTAACACATGTCGAAAATAGAATTCATATTTACTTATTTGAACATAATTAATGACTTGCTTATACATGATTAATGAACTAGTAGAGTGCCCGCACGATGCAGCGGGAAAAACAAACACTTCTAAGGGTGTGTATGGTTCTGTTAAGTTCGATTATTAGCCTAAACCGAAACTAAAATCAAAAGTTATCAATTAATCAATCTTATTAAACAATTGGTTCCTTGGTTCGATTAGTATTGTTAGATTATCGGTTTTTGTCCGGTTTAGTTAATTTTGGTGAATAACAAAAACAAACTTTAGCTAAATTTTTTTGCCTAGAAGTACATGAAATGGAGATATAAATACATGAAATAGAGGTAAAAAAAATAGCCCTGTAAATGAACCGAATGTTCATGAGTTGTTCATGAACTTGTTCGACGGAAAGTTCGTTTATGTCGTTTATTTAATAAACGAATAATCGCGAACAAAAGAATTTGTTCGTTTAGTTAAATGAGTGAACATGAACAAACGTTGAGTTTGTTCATTTATGTTCGTGAACGTCCGTTTATGTTCGTTTATTTATGCCTGTTTAAGTTTATTAATTACATACGTAGTTATATTTGCATAAATACAAACATAAATGGGGCTTTAGCTACTTTTATAAATATATAACCAATTAGTAATTGGGGTTTTTCAATAATACGAAATCGTTCTCATTTATTATGTTCGTGAACGTCCGTTTATGTTCGTTGGTGAACTGTTCGTTTAGGTTTAAACTGACGAACATAAACGAACAAGAACATGACATTTTTTTTAATGAACGAACATGAACAAAAAATGTGTTTGATTATGTGTTCGTGTTCAAATAAAATTAAATAAACATTCGGTTCGTTTACAGGCCTATGTATAAAAGCAAAAAATTTCAAAACCCCCTCTATTTATACCGCCACTACAATTCATAAACCTATCTAGTTAGCTTCAAACCATATTAGAGTATAATTTGCTATATACTTTTAATTAAAAATTTGATTTTTACGTGATTAACAATATCTAGAGGTGAAGAATAATTGAAACTCAACCGAAATCGAACAAAAACATACAAAACCGAACATAAAATTAACCAAAACCGAGTTAACCTAATATCGGTTTTTTTGTACCCTAAGTTAACGAAAATTAACAAACCAAAACTGAACCATTCATACATGTATATCCTTTATACATCCATTACATGTATTTATACCTTCATTTCATGTGTTTCTAAGCAAAATTTTAACCAAAGTTTGGTTTCGGTTATTAATCAAAATTAACTAAATCAAACTAAAAAACGACAATATAACCAAATAGACTGAACCAATTAACCGGTTGGTTAACAAGATTGATAAGCTGATAATGTCGATTTTTGTTTCGGTTGAGGCTTATAACCGAACTGAAGCTAACCCAACCATTAACCATTAGAAGTGTCTGTGTTTCCTACCACATCGTGCGGGCATACTGTTATGAATATATCAATGGGTCTGTTTCAGTTTAACTAATTTGGGTTAACTAAGGGTACAAAAAGAAAACGATAACCAATTTTTAAGTTAAATCGGATGTTTTCAGTTTTCAATAGATTTTGGTTCAGTTTTGTCAGAATTTTTGTTTGGTTTCGATAAACGGTTTAGTTATTGCTCACTCCTATATATCGCTAATCACGTAGCACATAAAGATTTTTTAAATAAAAGATAGCAATACTATACTCAAATTAAAGATAATAAAATGCTCATTATTATGATGTAATTTTTTTTTATAAAAGTATAAACGTATTAAAAAAATATGACTATTTAAAATCATTAGTTTGCTTAAAACATGGAAATGAAGTTTAACTATAATTTAAATAAACAAAAGTTAAGTAAGTTTAAGGGATTAAAGTGTGACTAAGATAGGGTATTAAAATGTAAATAATGTATGAATGACTATTTTATCCTCATTTTAAGGTTATTAATGAAAAATAAGTTCTTAACATTTGGGTATCTTAAACTAACCCTCACTCATGCATTATAATATAGTATAGATTACTTGAACACTTTGTATTTTTTTCCTGTATGAACAAAACCCCACAAAAAATAGTCGTTTTTTTCTCCATTTTTATATAGCACTATGGTACTCGTTGGAAATATAATAAACGCTCGTTAATTTGGTGTGATTTTTGTCTTAAAAAAATCTCGTATATAAAAGATATTAACGTTTAAAAATTACGAGAGGAAACGTGAGAGAGAGAAAATCCAATTTTATTTTTAATTTTATTTTCCTAAAATCAATTAATGTCACATGCCACACTAAATGAGGAAGATGCTCTCTTTAGGGGGTGTTTGGGATTGATTATTCAAAACAGATTATGCGTTTTGGAAAAGCAGGGGTGGAGCTGCTTATAGATTATTGCGTTTTGGTAGCCTAAAAAACTGATTATCTGCGTTTTCAAAACGCAATCCAAACACTAAAAAACTGATTATCTGCGTTTTCAAAACGCAATAATCTAAAAATCAGATTCAAAACGCAATCCCAAACACCCTCTTAAGTGATATGTGAGAGTTATTGCTTTTATTATAACAAATAGATTAGATAGTTTGTTGGAAAATAAATAATTTTATTTTGTATGTAAATTTGAATGAACAGGCCATTAGGGATGGAGATTTAGAATAATGATTTGTTTGAAATTATGAAAAATATGACCAATCAATTTATATTAGAATTTTAGTTCATGCCCAAGCTTAGAAATTTTGTCTGGTTACTTTTTGGCAACATATATGAGTTGTTACTTGCTGCATTCCATAAGCTTAACGTTCGATCCAACTTATACAAGAATTACATACGACTTTGAGTAAATGATTCTATCAAACTTTTAATTACTACTGGTTTTTACCTTGAAAATTTTATGACGGATGTTGTGATCTAATTTCTCTTTTTATTGTTTGTTTACCCTATACTATTGGTTTGAGATTTAGATAGAGAGATGGTCCGTCCAATATAGAAAAGGCCATAACATTCCATAATATAGATAACAATAATTCATAACTGCCTGTAATATGTTAGTTGAACATAGAGATTACACGTCTAGTTTGCGGTTCTTAATTGTGTTGAGGGACGGGGATGAGGAATTGGTATGACTAGACGGAAGGGGAGAGACTTGACTAGTTGTAGTGTTTCCTTCCTCTTGTGGGCAGTCCCAACGACAACGGCAAACAAAGTTATTCTTGCATTGTGCCATGGCAGTTGCTCCATGTGTTACGGTGCATACATTAATACACGAGTATTTTTCACACATGGGTAGAAAATGAGTGTCGGTACAAAAACTTTTGGTCATCAACAACTTCGTACCTACAAATTTAAAATACATGTATAAATTCTCATGTTCAATTGATTACACGTTTTTTTCGTTAATTAGGGAAGATGGCATTGAAAACAAAAATAAGAAAACTTTTATGTAATAATAAAGGAACAAAAACTTACCGAAAGTCATAAGGAAAATATAAAATATGATGAAAGTCCTCGATCTTGTCATGTTTATGTTTGTTTTGCTGTAATTGAACGACACGGAAATGAGCATACTTATATAGGAAACGAGATCGACGTTTATAGAACATATATTGAAAACAATTTATTATTCTAACTAATATATCATATAATGGAATATTTGAGAGAATATTTAAATCCCATGTAGAAATTTAATGATAGAATCATATTTATTTTTATTACCTAAAAGTATGTGAGTGGGTAGCTAGATAGGGCTCTATGAATTAAAATATTAATAAAATGAGATGAGGGGTTTTATGAGGACTTTAGGGGGGAGGGCGCTCCACTGAAAAAAAATTCACTTCACTCATTTCTACCAATCATGCACTGTCACATCATTTTACTGATTTACTTCACAGAAACAGTTTTTTAAAGACAATAATATATTACTTTTTCTCACCTTCTCTCCCCCTCTCTGTCTTAATAATAAATGGGCCTAACACTCTCTCTCCTCTCTCTACCGTGAAGAATCCCGTTAGATAGAACCAGCAAAAGGTGCACAGAACCCTTACCAGCACTACCGGTGATGGTGTTACCGTCCTGGTAGTGGGGTACCCGTGACCAAATCTGGTGGTGCCCCGTCCGCCCTTATATAAAGTAGGTGTGTAGTAGATGAGAGGCTTGATGGGGCTTTATAATCATTCAGTAATCATTGTTAAATTATTGTTTTTATTTAAATTTACAAATTTAAATAAATAAAGAAATTCAAATAAAAAAAATAATATTTAATTTTAATAAAAATAATATTTAAATATTTAATAAAAAAATAATATTTAAACGGATACTTTTCTAACGGCTACTTTTCAAACGGCTAGTTTTAAAACGACTAGTTTTCTAACCCTATAAATACAAGACAGAAAACCAATTATCAGTCACAATTAGCACTCACAGTTCAATCTACACACAAACAATCAAAGATATAGGTGGTGGTTATCCTACTGAAGCAGCTAGATCTTCCAACCTCATGCGATATTCTCGTCGCCGACGTAACAAACCAGTGTCATCTCCCCCTCCTTCTCCTCAACCAGTTTCGTCTCCTCCTCCTCTTCAACCAGTGTACACTTCTTCTCAACCAGTGTACACTCCTCCTCAACCAGTGTACATTTCTTTTCCTCGTCGTCTACTCTACCTTCCAAACCAAGTAATAGTCCATCCTCATTTACCAAGTCAAGCAACTATGGATTCAAATGCTCCTTTTACAGACAAGGAATTTCACTGTTCTCTCCGGAGTACACTCTAGAGGATTGGAATCACATGTATTAGTAGTTGTTTTTAAGTAATTTAGGTTTAATTAATGTTTTAATTTAGGATTATATAATGTTTTAATTAAGGTTTTAATTTAGGAGTATGTAATATTTTATTTTAAGTTTATATAATGTTTTTAATTATATTTGTCTAAAAACACATTGAACGTACATTATATATTAAACATTAAACACTAGACATTAAACATTAAAAAAACACTAAACATTAAAAAAGCATTAAACATTATTAAAAAATGCAACAATTGTCACGACAGAACATGGGTGAAGTTGGTGTCGTGCATAGCCAGATAGATGTCTTATGTGAGTTGGATTGCATATGAGAGGCAATACCAGGGTGCGTCGCAATCGTGGCTTGGAAGATGGCGTTCCATCTCGTACACTTGTTGTAGAGATCCCACCACTTACTAACGAACTGATCCATATTGCGGTCATTTATTTCACATATTCGATTGAATTCCACCAACACATTGCGCAAAAAAGAAGACCTACTAATGGGAGGAGGATGTTCGGTTTGGACATTGATCCAGGCCGTCACCAACGCAATCTCCTGATTTACATTCTACGATGCCATTTTTTAGGGATCGAGAAGACTGGGTTATTTTTATAGTGTAGAAGATAAAAGAGTGTTTTTGTTTAAGTTTTTTGGTGTGTGTAGAAGATAAATGGTTTGATGAGATATATATAATTGTTTTTTTTTAATGAATATGACCGATACATTGGTCAGCCCAACGTTCAACTCCACCTCCAACAATCCAATAATGCTCGCGATGGCCATCACCCCAGCACCATAACACCCCCATAGTGTCAGGGGGCGGTGTTTCCGACGCTATGGGTAGCTGGCTATCATGCCCCCATAGAGCCCCTTTCAAGCCCACTACGAATGCCCTAAGAGGTTAGAATTGTGTGTATTACACATTTAAAAAATTACTAACAACAACAAATTATGAGTTTAAAAACTCATATGTTGTTTGGTTGTTTGGGTTAACTAAACGTGCGTCCGACACCAACATGACTATCAAATAATATTATCAAAATAATTTGATACGTCATTTAAATACATCGCTTGTAATTTTAGTGTCCCAAGTTATGCTATTAGTACAATAAGTTATTGGATACTTTATTAGTAATTATTGTTTCTATCCAAATAATATATTTTAAATTATTAAGTGGCTATGTTCGGGTCAAACAATTGATGCATTTCTGCTCAGTTTTCTTATGTATATACTATATTAATAACGTGTCTAAATATTATTTTGTATTGTCGTATGTCGTACATGTTAATCTAAAATATATGTATTTAATTATTATTTATTATTATTCAATATATATAGTGTGTATAAAATTATTTTTAAATGTTATTATATAAGGGTGAAAAGTCGTTATGGAGTGATATGTGTAATTAAAAAGATTTTTATGTATTTATTAAATTAATAAAAAAAATTACAATGTTTTAAAGAGAGAAAGAAATCCTGTGTGATGATTCATAGATATTACATTATGTTCTAGATATTATCTTCTTATAATATGTTGCATATATAATATTATACTATATTGTTATTTGATATTATTTTATAATTATTTATCACAATGATTTAATTTATCATTTGTTGTTTGTTAATGGAACTTTAATCATGCATTTAAATGTTAAATATATTATATTATAAAAATCAATTTAACAAGTAAAAAGTTTATTTTAAACCTTTTTAGCGTTGTTGCATAAAAAGATATGTAGAAGTCATTCTAATAAATGAAAACTAAACTTTTGTAAATATATTTTTTTAACTCATTTTAAGCATTTTTAATTTATATTTTTGATTGTTTTTTATTAAAAGGCTAATGCATATTGAAAAAATAATAATTTTGGCATTTTAAATTGATAATTTTTTCAATATATTTAATATGTTAAATGCGTGGTTCTCTAATTTCTCACTTTTTTTTAGATTCCCAATTGAACCATTGATTCATAATTTTAAAAGTCTTGAGATATTTATGTCATTAACCTCAACTTCTCAAGTTTGAATTTTGCAATGAAGATACAGGATTATCTATACAATGGAACTTACAAACTAAACCAATCACAAAATTTTGAAGTGAGCGATTAACCAAAAGGAGATCAATGGGAGAAGAAGAAAGCATTTTGATTAAAACTTTATGATTGTAAAACTAATTGTATATCATCTTGGAAGAAAAGTGAACGCAATGCTAAGTCTAAGTTATATAACACATGGGAAAATCACGAAATTAGCAATGTTCACTGCAAAGATTATCAAAATAGCCATGAAATTTGTTAAATTACCGCTTAACCAGAGTGTGACATGTGCCCATTTGGCGCATGAGGACAAAAAATGGCGCAACAAAAAATGGTGGCTCTTGAGCAATGAAATTGGCACAACGCAGGGTGTGGCAAAGAGAGGATGGCATAGTTGAAGAAAGAAAATAAAAGGAGGACCTAGTAAACATTAACCACTAACCAAATTTTGAAAATTGACATGTTTTATCGATTATAAAACAATATATTTACATCAAAAAAAAAAATTATTTATCTGAAGCCAAAGCTAAGCATCCAACATGATTTTACCAAAGATGTTAAACAACAACAATAATTGAAGGTAGAGCATTGTCAAATAGCATCTGACCTTTTATATCAACCAGTATTGTTTATTTTACCTACAAAGAGCTCATGACATTGTTTTTGGTTGCTAGACTACATAAATCCCCGAAAGGTCTCCTAGCTATACAGTTCTCCTCTATCCACAGTCAAAGAATAGATAAAGCGTTAATAGTATGTGAGATGGGACATTTCTCAACATTGTTTCATGGTTGTTTGATAAAAGACTTTCTCAAGAAGTCACTCATTCTAAATTACTCTAGCCTAAACAACTTTACTACGAAGTTCTCTTCGATATCATCCACACCCAATACCCTAAAAGTAATTTTGTATTAAATCATTAGAAAACATTGATTAGTTAGATGTTACAAATAGAAACATTTTATAATGTTACAACATGCTTTTGTGATATATCATAAATGAATGTCAAGAAAACATATGCGGTCCATACACAACCATAAAATGTTAGTTTTGACATATATATTATTTAAAGACTAAATTAGAAAACTCGCTCTTTATGTTTTAGGGTTGCAAATTGTGTCATTTACTAACATAAATTACTTACAACATACTTTATTTTCAAAAAACGTTGCACGTTATATCCTTTAACCTAAACCCAGTTTGGTTTGGGGGGTTAACCTTGATCATGTGCACCTCACGTGAGGGCAATCTTCTCTTTTTACAATGATTTCAATCCCCCACCCTTTTAAAACCCCCATCTTCCCTAATTCTCCCCCATTTCAACATAATCAATTTAGGGCAGTGTTGTAAAAATCGCTCTAGGCGGCGCCTAGGCGCTAGTCGGGACCAAATATCATAAATAAGCCCTAGGCTGGGTTCTAGGCGTTTTGGTGATTAGGCGGGGATTAGGCGGTCCTGGGCGGACCTAGGCGGTGGTTTTGGTGCTTCTAGGCGTTTCCCTCTCTGTATTCTCTCTCTTGTCACAGCAACACCCACCAACACCGCCGTATACGGCGGTGGTTTTAACAGAGAGAAGGCGGTGGTCTTCTAGGGAGGACAACATAAAAGAGAGAGATGAAGAACTGTAGAGAGAGAAAGACGAGACAGAGAGAGAATGGAGATGAAATGGAAGATGAATGAGTTTTATATTCTCTATATGTGTATCCCTATGCTTTTTATGGAGATGTGTGCCATCCACATTAAATCTTGAATGTTTAATTAAATTTGGACCTTTAAAGTATCATAAGTGGAAAAAAATAGTTCATTCAATTTTATCAATTTCTTAATGTTTACCAAGCCGTCAAATTTAAAATAAGAAAATTGGGTAATAATTAAATTATATGTAAACATATTTTAAAAAAAAACACCTAAATTTGTGTGTATATATATATATATAATACTTATAAATATTCCAAAACGCCTAATTCCGTCTAATTCCGCCTAGTCCCGACTAGTCCCTAGGCTAGACCACACCGCCTGCCTAGCGCCTAGCGCCTTTTACAACCTTGATTTAGGGTTTGTCCTTTGCAAACCCTAATAGATACCTGCAACATCCTGCAACAATGGTGGTCTGCGAATGTGGCAAGGAAGTTGTAATCCTCACATCTTGGACATCTCGCAACCCTGGACGTCGATTTTATGCTTGTCCTGAACATCGTGGGCATCGTAGATCATAATGTCGATTCATTGAGTGGTTTGATCTTACTCCTCCCTACCAAAGGTGTTTGGACATCATCCTAGGACTGTTTAGATCAAAAAGCCATATTGAAGAAGCAAACCACAATCTTCAAAAAGCAAACAAGATACTTGAAGACAAGGTTGAAGAAAATCAAGCCAATGCTAGAAAATTCAAGAAGTTATTGTTTGTTAGTTGGATATGGTTCATAATCTTTGTAATTTACTGTTTTTAGAAGTGTTGTAACTTACTGTGAAATTGTTATGGTGAAGTAGTTTCTTAGGGTCATCATATTTTGTAAGGGTTGATGTCAGTTTGTAATGTTCCCAAAATATGTAATGCTAGTTGAACTGTTTATGGCCAAACTGTTGTTTTTATGATCATTTAAAACTGAATGTGCTCTGATGTGTACTGTGTGTACATGTTAATGACAAGCTAAGCACAAAACTGCATAATTGTGCATAAAACCTGTATGATAACCAAAACACCATTCATAGTCAAAATAAAAAGTGCAGCTTCAACAAAAAGACTAAACAAAAGACCATTCATTACTGTAAGTTCATACTATACAGAACTTCAACCAAAAGAAAGACTAAACTGTAACACCCCAACCGATGGCGGAATCATCGAGGTGCCACGTAGTGACGATTGTTCAAAAGCTCATGGTACTAAAATGTAAATATTATTGAATAATCCAAAATTGTCTTACATGGAAATGGAAATTACATTGTCTAAATGAATTGTAAATATTGAAATAACTGAATTGAAATAAAGCACTAAATGTCTCTTGCTAAAGCACTAGATCAAACTGCACCTGGAACATGTACAAAAATAGGTTTGGTCAACATATGAAATGTTGGTGAGCATTCCTAGATTTGATATATATAGTAGGTCAAAAAGTTATACAATTCAAGTGCAAGCTACAGTGCAAATATGTAAACCATGTATCGTACAAATGAGCGAAATCAACCCTGTGACTGTATAATGTACTGTATGAACTGTAGTGTACTTATCCAATAAATGGATAAAAACTTAACAATGGCCACGGATTCTCCGATGAAAAAGGGGGAGAATCAATCTAGGCGGGTTGTCAATCCAAATAGCGCTATCCAATGTTAAGGTCGGCTTGTACCATGTTAATGATTTCACTAAGTACAAATGTAATCCACATGTATTGTCTAAGCATAAAGCACGTTGTAAGCAATGCACATAGTACTAGAATTGTATTGTAAAATTGTAAACTTGTATTTGAAATTGTAATAGTGTACATGTAACACCCCAAAATTGTATAAAAGCAAAAAGGGGTAGGAATACTCACAGTTCACGTAATAACTTGAAATTGGACTTGGACAACGAAATATGAATTGAGATTACTCCCAAATGATCAACCTAAAGTATTCGATAATGTGTAAGGGAAATAACTCTAAGATATATGTATTTCTAGGGCTTCGAATTGGGGATAACGTTTATTTGTTTAATAAACAAATTGTTTATTAAATATAAGAAATTTTAGTAAATAAATAAATAAAAGTCTTTTTGTAAAATTTTAAGTTGAATATAATCACAACATGAGGTTTTAAGTATGAAAATAATTTTTATAAAATTATTTTCTTGAAAATAGAATATTTAATCTAATTATTTCAAATTGTCAAAATACGACTTTAATATCTAAAAATATTAAAATCAAAGAATTTCTGAATCAAAAATTGTATTTCAATTCTATATGAATAGAAATAATTTATGTAAAATTTTGGTATAAAAATATTGTAAAATGAATTTATTATGATTTAATTATGATTAAAACTAACAAAAATTGATTAAAAATATAAAATAAATGATTTTTCAGAATTAAAAATCATTTCTGAAAAGTTTAAAGTTATAAAAACTTAGGATAATTTTTGTGGAAATTAATAAGATCGTTTTGATATTTTAAAGGAATTTTATAAATAAAATAGAATAAACTTGATTTATTTATTATATATATTAAATAAATAAATTTTTGAAAACTAAAAATTGTAAGTTAAACTTTTATCTCAGATCAACATGATATAATTTTTGTAGAATTTATAAAAGGGTTTTGGTATTTTAAAATGAATTTTAAATATATAAATGAATATATATATAAGTTCAGCTTTTTAAAAAAAAATAAGGTGATGCTTGTGGGACTCGAACCCTTGCAATCTGGTTCAAGAGTACCAGGCACAACCACTTGGTCCAGACCAGTGGTTGTGTTTGGTTTCAGTTTGTTAAATATATATATTTAAACGCGTTTGAATGTTCTTCCCCAAATACATTCATACAAGCCCTAGCTTTTCCAATCAGACAATCTACACAATGTTAATCTAATTAACCATAGGGCAAACATTGTGCAGATGCCGATTAACAAAACCCACAAAAATAATTAAACTTACAATCACGTTTGATGCACGATTACTCGGTCAAGCTCAAAGTCAAACAACGAATCGTGAAGCGATAAACAGAGTGAAATGGAGAATATTGGAGGTAGAGAAAGGATCATTGGCGAGTTGTGAAGACTCGCATAGGTCCAATTTATAGTGTGGATTACAGAAACGAAGAAATGGTAAGGTTGACCATACATTGAAGTTTATACGCGTTTTAGAGTTAATTGTGTATCAATTGGTCAAAATCTTCGTGTATTATGGTCAGTCAAAGCCGGAAATCACGTTTCCTAAGTCAATTCATAATTAGCATGAGTTAATTAGGCCAAATCAAAGGTTTAAAAGGAGAAAAAGAAAAAAATAAAAAAAAATTCGCTGCTGCTGCTTCGAACAGAGAAGAAGAGAGAAAAAAAAAAGAAAAAGAAAGTGTGTATTAATATAAATGGAGTTGGAATATAAACAAAAATCAAGGCTAGCTCAGGTGGTTAAGGGTGGTGCTGTGTTCTGAACCGGCTCCTGCCCGGGTTCGATTCCTGGGAGGAGCAGGTTTTATTTTTTTTTTGTTAAACTGATAAGGGGCAAGGGTAATGGGCCTGTTTGTTGGGCTTTGCGTGGGCTGGGCCCAAGAGTGGGAAAGAAGGAGGATTAATGGGTTTGTTTTGGATAATGGTTTGGTTATGGTTTGGGTTATGTATTGGGTATGGTTTGGTTAAATAAAATTTTTTTTTTTTTTTAAGTAACTAAAAAAATATGTGATTTATTTATTATTATTATTATTATTATAAAAAAAATAAAAAGTGACGGATGTCACAGCATCCCCTACTTTTAGAAACTTCGTCCCGAAGTTATTAGAAACATAGGGTTATGGATGCTTGGGTAAAAATTAAGATAACTGTGGTTTGGAAAATTCGAATGATCTGGATAAGGGAGTTTGATAGGTGTGAGTTAAGGATTGGATTAGGTTCGTCTCGAATAATAAGGAGGATAATGTTAGGATCTGAGTTTGTTTGTTTTGATTGTTTAACAAAATGATGATAATAATGGAATGAAAGTAGAATGAAAGTGCAGCGGAATAATAAACTGTAAATCAAAACAAGAGAGTAAATGTTTTTCAATCGAATGCTTTCATTAATTAAAAGATTTCAATCGTACAAGTTACTCCCCCTCAGCCTGATCACACAGTTGTTTGTCAGAGAGAATGTTTTGTGTGTGATACAATAGAACAGTACATGCACTGTTCTATTTATAGACTGACTCAAACCACTGATGACCTAGGCTGACGTCACCTAAGACAGTGACCTCTAACAGAATAACAAACTTAAACATCTGCTATACAAACTACTGTTACATTGAAAGCACTGATAGTAAACAGCTGTTAAAGATAAACTCTGACGATCTTGTATCCACTGCTGAAGCCTAAGTGCTGTTGCTTCCAGCAGTGCTTTGGTCTTCAGTACTTGTATCTGCTGTTGCTCTTCATCAGACCTTTGGTCAGCAGTTGTTCTTCATCAGTTGTTTCCTTAGCAGTTCTTTGTATCAGCAGTTGTTGAGCAGTTGTTTGGATAGAACAGTAGTTAGGGTCAGCAGTCTTTTGGGAGAAGTAAGTTGTAAAGACTGTTTATTCAAGGATCAAATAGATAGCATATTTTGGCTTTCCAATCATCTGTTCTTCTCCAGGTCAGCAGACCCAACAATCTCCCCCTAGAACAGATGATGCCAAAACTCAGCTTTATTCATTGATCTTTATTCCTCATCAGACTTTCTCTGATTTGACCTTTGAATTGTAATTCAAAGTTCAAAGCAAATAGGTCTTCTTCATCTCTTTCCAGATCCAGATTTAGCAGTGCTTGGTGATCTTCTGCACAAAGGCTGTAAGCATCATCCATACTGATCTTTTGAACCTTTCCATCTGACCTGAGCAGTGTCAATTCGTGGTTGTCTTTGTTGACCTTCCACTTTAGAATTTTTGAGTCAGTGGATTTGCTGAGATGAACCTTTATTCTTGATGAGTTGGGTGATGGTGGTCTTCCTATTAGTTCTCTGAGTTTCTCTGTTGTGGGATCAGAGAAATAATGGATTTGATTGAAGAGCCCTTCCTTTATGAATGTGTCAGCAAACTTTCTTTGGTCTTCCTCTGACATCTCCTTCTGCCTTTTGAACTGTCTACTTGCAGCAGCAGTGAGATCAGAGGTTTCAAGTAAGCTGTCTAGGTTGAAAGTCTGTTGGGGTCTCTTCATCATTGGCTCATCATTGTAGACTGGCTTTCTTGGAAGGCTGGGATCCTTCTTTCTATTCTCTTCCAGACTTTTATAGGTTTCAACCAATCTAAGCTCTGACCATCTGGAAACAGACCTCATCTCCCCATAATTGGCAGCTACAATCTCCTGCCTCATTCTTTTGAACTTCAAGGCTCTGACTGGGTCTCTGCCTTTGCCAAAATTGGGAATGGAGACTTTAGCTTTGGGATTTTTGGCCATTTCTTCAATTCTGATCAGTTCTTCCCTCAAGGCATGAGTAGTCCAGCCATTGAACTGCTTTTTGTTAGCTTTGTAGGGCTTGGTTGCCATTATCTGTTCAAGTAGGGATTCCCTTACCTCCTTCTCCAGGTCTACACTGAGAGGCATGGTGGACATGGAATTGCTCAGGGTCTTAGCAAAGTCTTCAATCCTTCTGAGTTTGCTAAGCTCTGCTGAATGGATGCCCTGAGCAGTCCTGTCATCCTTCCCTTTGCATTTCTCCCTGATGATGGCATCCACCTGTTCACCCTTGTATTTTAGATAGGTATCAATGTTGAGGGGAACAGGGAAATTTGGGAGAGATGGGAAGGATCTTTCAGAAGGCTGTTCAGTATTATAGAAGGATTGTAATTCCCCCTTGAGTAGATCAAGTTCAAGGGGATACTGAACAACCAATGGTGTAATGGTTGGTGGTGGTCTATGGGTTGTGAATTTGGATGTATGAGGTGAGAATGATGTGAGTGGAATGGCTGTGATGGGAGGAGTGGATTGGGCAGTTGAAATGGTGGTTGGTGATGTGTGTATGTTCTCATCATGCACAACAAAGGTTGATTTTCTCTTCCTTGTGTACATGATTTTTGGTGAAGGTGATTTGGTAGCAGTGGTTGGATTAACATCTGTTGGCCTTTTAGAAGAACCAGCAGATGTTGGTGTTTTGGTTGGTGATGTAGGTTTGGTGGTTGTTGGTTCAGGAGTGTGTGTTGGTTTGGGTATAGTGGTTTCAGTGGTTTGGGTGGCAGTGGTTTCAGTGACAGTGGTTTCAGCAGCAGTGGTTTTATCAACAGAGGTTTGTAACTTGGATGGTGGTTTTCTAACATGCTTGGCAGGTCTTTTCATCCTTTTAGAGGATCCCACATCTTCAGTTTCCCTTTGTTGTTTCTTCTTGAGTTCGATCAATGACTCTGCTTTTACTTCCAAGGTGTCAGCCCTTTGTTGTTTGGACTGAGCAGCCTTTTCAGCTTCTATGTTTGCAGAGTCATCTACTGCCTTATTCTTTTCAGTGGTTTGTGGTGGTGGTGGTGGTGCTTGATGTTGTTGTTGTGGAGCTGATTTGGTAGACTCTGGTTTCTTGGCAGACTTGGCTTGACCTTTTTGAGAAGGTGGGCAACCAAAAGGATCTAATTTTGGTAGCCTATCTCTGCCACTCTCCCCCTTTTTGGCATCATCAGCCGTGAAATCATCATCAGTTTCATCCCTGAGGATGGTGGTAGGGGCAGAGCCAGTAGTCTTCAGCAGATGGTCCTTGATGGCTTTGATGTCAGCATGGGTATCTTTGTACCTTGCATCAACCATATTTCTGATCTCAGCCATGTAGGTTTCATGTGTTTGATCAGCCAATTTCCTGTGAGCTATGATGATGGGGGAAACTGATTTCCATAACTCATTGGCTATATCAGTGGTAGATGGTTGACTCTTGGAGAGATCTGCAATTGAGCTTAGGAGAAGCTTGACATCAGATTTGATGTCAGCAACAGATGTTTCAATAGCAGAAACTCTGGCCGTCAATTCTTGGTATTTTGACTCATCTCCTAAATGAATAGGATCATCTGAGTCCCTACCAGTGGTAGTTTTATCTGATTCAGGCCTAATAGGTGAATCAGATGCCCCTTTTTCTTGGTACTGGGGACTTCCAACTGTTTTTGGAGACACTATGGTGGCTTCAACAGTTGTTGCCTTCAAGGGAGTCTTAGCTATGAAATCACTGTCCTGATGTGAGACAGTGGTCTCTACATCAGTAGTGGCTGCTCCACTTGAAAACTCACCTAGAGTTTCATTGAACCCTGGTGGTGTAACCTCCTCTTCTGTTTGGGGGATAGCAGATTGAATATTCTCAGGCTCAGTCACTTGTTGGAGTATACTCTCAGTGACAGGTGGAAGAGAGGAACTGGGATCTTTCTGAGATTCAATTGCTTCAAACAGGGGTTGCATTGTTTGTGGAACATGTGATGGTGAGAGTGGTGGAGTAAGAAGAGAGTTAGCCCTGGGAGAGGGGCTTGTGAACATATGGTCAAGTGACTCAAATGCATCATGATGTGTGTCCCCTTGGCTTACAACATGATCCTTTTGAGAGGATCCATGAGGAGGTTGGTCAGGTGGAGGTATGTCCAACTGTTGTGAGGAAGTAACAACAGTGGTTTCAGGTTGCTTTTGTTGTGCAACAGAGGTTTCTTCTGGTACCTCAACATCCAGAAGCCTCATTTGTGGTTGAGTGGTGGTTTTTGTGGATGAATGTTTCTTTTTGAAAGTGGCTGGTGTGGGTTTCACAGCACTGGATGTAGTGCCATGATCACCAGGAGCAGTGGGCTCAACAACAGAGGTTTTGACAACAGTTGTTGCCTTTGTCCTCTTTGTTTGTGTTTTAGAAACTTTTGACACTTTTGACACCTTTTCTTGGGTGCTTCCACCCAGCATTCTAGTGAAAGTTTCATCAGTTAAGCTTTTCATTTGCATAGCAGCACCCTTTTTGAAAACTTTTTCAGGTAATAATTTTTGTAAAATTACACTAAGAATTCGTGGGTAAATAAGAAAAGCATTGTTTGAGCCAGACTTGACTGCTTTCACATTTGATACCAAGTCCATGAACAATCCCTGGGAAAGATTGAAGTCAGAGTTTGACAACATAGCATATCCCAGATATTGCATCCTTAATGGAATTTCATTAAAGGATGTGGACTTAGCAGAGACACAAAGAAGAAGAGTATGGAAGAAAAATTTCATGACTGGAGGGAAAAACTTTTTGAAAAGAGTTGATCCAGTCATCTGACCATCATACCCTCTTTCTTGAAACTCAGTGTGAAGCTCTGTTTTAGTGAAGGAATCCTTACCTGCCAGGTCATTTAGTGTGAAGGTTGTGGATATGATATCAGGGGTAATAACGATACTGGTTTCTCCAATTTTGGAAATAATGGATGTAGGCTTTTTATCTTGTAAAAGAAACTCGGCATTCAACCAAAATTCTTGGAGTGTATCCAGATAGATGGGGGCGTTGGCGGTTAGGATGGGTAAGTATTTGGAGTTAAGGAAAATGTCGATGGTGGAATGAAATGGAGTGTTGTCTTCTGTTTTAATCAGATAGGGGAGACAATTGTGTGTAGCTTTTGCTTGAAGATCCATTGTAATGGATTTCGAAGGTGAAAATGACTGAAAATTGATGAAGGGTTTGAGAGTGAAGAAGGCGGTTTACAGTATTTTGAATACAATGAGACAGTGTAACATCTGTTGTGGTAAAACAGGGTTTTTATAGGCTCAGTGAAACCGCTGATGTGGCCAAACATCTGCTTATATGAGCAGACGTGGCAATCATCTGATGGATGTAACATCTGGTGGAGAACAGCTGTTTTGGTAAACAACTGATACAAACAGCTGATGGATCCAACCGTTGGTTTTTTTTTTTTTTTTTTTTTTTTTTAATATAGTATATATATATATATGGACAGTTGTTTTATCTGAACAGATGTTCTGAAACAGATGTTTCAACTAACAGTTGTTTTATCTGATCAGATGTTTGGAGCAGACTTTTCAACCAACAGTGGAAATGAATGAAACAGTGGTTGTTTTATCTGATCAGATGTTATAAACAGATTTTTCAACCAAACAGCTATTTAAAGAAAATATTTAATTTCTGAACAATTTTATTTTTAAAATTTTATTTGGTTAATCCATGTTTAACATGCCAATTCTGGAAATCAGATTTGTAAAGGTAGATGTGTCTAAAGCTTTTGTTAACACATCTGCCAACTGATCCTCTGTTGGAACATGGTGTAAAGAAATCAAACCTTTTTCATAGCTGTCCCTGACAAAATGATGTCTTATGTCAATGTGCTTGGTATTGGAATGAGAGACTGGATTCTTGATGATATTTTCAGCAGCTTGGCTGTCCAACATGAGTGGAGTCCTAAGTGCAGTTATCCCAAAATCCAGTAGTTGATTCTGAAGCCACATGAGTTGGGCTGTACAGCTTGCAGCAGCAATGTATTCAGCTTCAGCTGTTGAAGTTGAAACAGCTGCCTGCTTTTTGCTTTGCCATGAAACTAAGGCATTCCCTAGAAATTGGCACCCTCCTGAAGTGGATTTTCTTGTGGTGTGACAGCCAGCAAAGTCACTATCTGAAAAACCTAAAAGCTCAATGTTTCCATTAGCAGGATACCAAATACCAAGTGTGGGAGCACCTTTGAGGTATCTGAATATCCTTTTCACAGCAATAAGGTTTGACTTTCTGGGTGAAGCCTGGGATCTGGCACAGACACAGGTAGCAAACATAATGTCTGGCCTAGATGCAGTTAAGTACAATAAAGACCCAATCATACATCTATAATGTGTTTGATCAACCAGTTCATCCTTGTCATCAATAGTGAGCAGCTTGACTGTACTCATGGGTGTGCTACATGGCTTACAATCATTCATCTCAAATCTGGTTAATAAATTTTTGACATATTTGTTTTGGTGAATGAATGTGCCATTTTGCAGTTGTTTCACTTGAAGACCAAGGAAACACTGAAGCTCACCCATGGCACTCATCTCAAACTCTGCTGTCATGAGTTTTCTGAACTCTTCACACATTTGGTTACATGTGGATCCAAAGATGATGTCATCCACATATATTTGAACAATCATTAAGTGTTTCCCTTTCCATTTAAGAAATAAAGTTTTGTCAATTTTACCTCTTGTGAAGCCAATGGATAAGAGAAATGTGGAAAGAGTTTCATACCAGGCCCTTGGTGCTTGTTTGAGTCCATACAAAGCTTTGTTGAGCTTGTAGACATAGTCAGGATGGAATGTGTCTTCAAAACCAGGTGGCTGACATACATAGACCTCCTCCTGAATTTTGCCATAAAGGAAAGCACATTTGATGTCCATCTGATACACCTTTATATTGTGGTTGACAGCAAAGGCTAAAAAGAGTCTGATGGCCTCTAGTCTAGCTACAGGAGCAAAGGTCTCATCATAATCTATTCCTTCTTCTTGTCTGAAGCCTTGAACCACAAGCCTGGCTTTATTCTTGACAACAATACCCCTTTCATCAGTTTTGTTTTTGAATACCCACTTTGTTCCTATAGGACAAACATCCTTAGGAAGTGGTACAAGCTCCCATACTTGTTGTCTTTTGAACTGAAGGAGTTCTTCTTGCATGGCTTCTACCCAACTGTTGTCTTTCAGTGCCTCTTGGTACTTGACAGGTTGTGTGAGGGATAGGAAACCTGCAAAAAGACAGATATTTGAGGATTGGCTTCTTGTGAGCACTCCCTCTCTGATGTTGCCAATGATCTGGTCCGGTGGATGAGCTCTTAAGTAAATAAGATCTCCTTGATATGGAACAATGGCATTTTGGGGTGATGGACAGAGGTTTGGTGACTCTGTTGGTGTAACAACTGTTGGTACTTCTGTAGTGCCAACAGATGTTTGGAATGGTAGTGGAGGAATGGGTCCAAGTGGTGTGAAACTTGACTGACTTTTGTCAACAGATGATTGACTTTTGTCAACAGATGATTGACTTTTGTCAACAGATGATAGGTCAGTGGTAGTGAGGGGTGAAGCAGAGGTTTGAGGAAAGGACTGGCCAACAGTGGTTGACACAGCTGTGGCAGAGTTTTGACAATTGTTTTGAACAGCTGTTTCCTCTGATGCAGAATAGACTTTGTAGTGACTGGGAATCACAACATCTGTTCTGTAATCTTGCTGTGGAGACTGTGGAATACCTGCATTGTTAGTCTTAACAGTGATATCTTCAAATTTGAATTTATCTAAATCAAATAATTCAGCAGGGTTTGCAGGGATTTTCAGAGATGAAAGTTCATTGAACTTAACATTCAAGGTTTCTTCTATTGTCTTAGTCCTTGTGTTAAACACTTTGTAGGCCTTAGCAGTAGAAGAATATCCCAGAAAATAACCACAGTCTACTTTGGCTGCAAATTTTGAAATGGAATCTTTAAGATTTAAAATGAAACATGGGCAGCCAAAGATTTTGAAGAATGAGATTAATGGTTTGATTTTGAACAAAATTTCATAGGCAGTTTTTTGATGTCTGGGGTTGATCAAAACTCTGTTTTGAACATAGCAAGCAGTGTTTACAGCTTCTGCCCAAAAGGACAGTGGCAAACCAGAATCTGCTAGCATGGTTCTTGCAGCTTCTATAAGAGTTCTATTTTTCCTCTCAACTACCCCATTTTGTTCTGGTGTTCTTGGGATGCTGAACTGCCTCACAATCCCTTTTGACACACAGAAGTCATCTAACTCCTTATTTTTAAACTCTGTTCCATTGTCACTCCTGAAAACTTTTACTGGCAAGTCATACTGCTTTTCAACCTTGGTGACAAAGTCCTTCAATATACCTGCAGTCTCATCTTTAGAGTGTAAAAAGTAAGTCCATGTAAACCTAGAAAAATCATCAACTATGACAAGACAAAATCTTTTTCTTCTTAGACTCATGATTTTAACAGGGCCAAACAAGTCCATGTGCAACAGTTGTAAGCACTGACTAGTTTTGGACTCATCAATGGATTTGTAAGAGCTTTTATGTTGTTTCCCTTTTAAGCAAGAAACACAATGCTCATCACATTTAAATTCTTTTGATGGAAGACCTCTGACAAGGCTTTGTTTTGAGAGTGTGTTGATAGTATTAAGGTTGGTATGACCCAGTCTCCTATGCCACAATTCTGTCTCCTTAGTGGAGGCAGCAGAAAACAGACAGACATTTGCCATAGGATTATCCTTTAACATATCAACAACATACACATTGCCACTTCTATGAGCAACAAGCTGTGCTTTGCTCTCAGCAATAATGGTATCAATCTTTTTCACCACTTCTGGCCCAATAATCTTACAAGTTTTCTTTGTGAAAAATGAGCCATAACCTTTGTCACTCATTTGTGAAACACTCAGAAGATTAAACTTGAGATTATCAATAAGATTGACATTTTCAAACTTGAGTTTTCCTGCCTGTACAGTCCCTGAACCCAACACCTTACCTTTAGAATCATTACCAAAGGATATATCACCCCCTCCATGAGCCAAGAAGTCCAGAAGTAGGGCTCTACATCCTGTCATGTGCCTGGAACCTCCACTATCTACATACCAAAGACTATCTAAACAAGCAGAAGCTCCCTGCACATCAGTAAATGATTAGTTTTGGTGAGTGTCCAAAGCCAAATTGGCTTTGGATGGATCCTCAGACCTTTCAGACTCAAGTTTTGGAAGATGATCAGTGGTTTGGACCAATTTTTGAATTAGGGTCAACAACTGCTGCTGACCATTTGCCAGTGCTTGTATGTCAGCACTTGGGGCAGCAGTTGTTTGATCACTTCCTGACAGATGATAATACCCATATGGATTTCTGTTCACTCTTGGTTTAGAGGGTCTTTTTGGCTCCTCATAAACATGTGGCAGACTGTGACATGGAGGTTGACCATAACCTCTTGGGTATTTGCTTGTGGGTGGAGCATCTGTTACTTGGACATCTCTAGAAGCAGATGTTTCAAGCCTTTTTGTAACAGATGTTTGGACAGGTGTGAAGGTCTGTTTGGGCTTTCCTTTTGGAGTACTAACCACAGGGTTTGCAAGAGTTTTTGCTTTGTATTCTTGTATTTTTACATCAAAATTTTTGAGATACAAGCACTCTTTAGTCTTATGATTCTTTTTCCCACATATTGAGCATGTGGCTTTTGAATCACATTCACTTGTTCCTTTGTTGATATCATATGCTTTTAGAAGAAAACAGTTTTTGGTGATATGATTCTTCTTTTCACAGAAATCACAAAACAAGTTAACAGTCTTTTCTTTCTTTTTCCCTTTTCAGGCTTCTTTTCAGCAGATGTTTGTGCATCTGCTGGAGAATCCTTCAGGGGAATGACTTTTGCCAAGGGAATGACCCTTGCCTGAGGAGCTGTTTTTCCCTCAGGAGTCTTAAAATCAACAGGTTTATAATTCTCAAGAGTATCACACTCATCAGACCAAGTAGGTTTAAATTCATACTTTTCAAGTTCAGCAAAGGATGAGGAACCTTCTGGTTTTTCAAGAACAATTTTCTTACCATTTGGTTCAGTGATTTTAATCTCTTGACCCTGCAGGTTTGTGGGTACTATCTCAACAGACTTTTGATCCTTTGTGTCAGTGTTTTCAAAAGCTGGAGCAGTGGTTGCAAAACCAAAGCCAAACTTCACATGACTTTTGGTTTGTTTGTTGAGTAGCATCTCAAAACCTCTACATGATTCCACCCATTTTTTACATTCAACTTGGGTGGACTCAAGCTCACTTTTACAACTTTGATATTTTGTTATCATAGTTTGGAGCTGGTCTTTGGTAATAGTTGCTTCATGTTTTAGACTGCTAATCTCAGATTCTTTTGCAGTTAAACTTGTTTTTAAATCTTTTGTGAGTTTTTCAAATTTAACTTCATCATCCAAAATTTTCTTTCTAAGGTTTTCATTCACCTCTTTAATGTTAGCAAATGCTATCACACATTTGTCAGAACACAACTCTTTAAGAATTTGAGGAGATACCTTAGCAGCAGCCATCAATGCACAATCACACTTGCACTCACATTCATCAGATGCACCCCAGGGATCTGAGAGATTCACAACCTCTTCTTCAGGTTTCTCACCTGCAACAACTTCACTAACAATATCATCAGTCACAATATCAGATTCATTTACCACTTCCTCAGATTCAATCTCATCAACCATAGCCATGAAACAAAAGTTTTCTGGTTCATTTTCAGCTTTGGCAACCAGTGCAAAATTCTCATCTGTTAGCTCATCAGGTAGACTGCTCCAATCAACAAAGCCTTGTGTAAAGAAGCTCTGTTGACTGGTCTCTGCAGGAGCAGAGGATGATGCAGCAGTCGTTTGAACAGGTGGTGGAGCAACAGGTGTTTGCACATAATGGATCTGAGGAACAGTGGTTTGGACATACTGGACAGGAACAGTGTTTGAGGACTGTGCAAAATGAGCAGTGTTTTGCACATTTGGTCCAGGGGTATTATAGGAATTCTGATAAGTGTTGGTCTGTGGTCTTTGATTTGGATAGGTTATCATAGGTGTACCATGTTGACCCCTACATTCCCTAGCAAAATGACCAAACCTATGACATTTATAACACTTGATCTTTGATTTATCCAACCCCACCTTAGATCTGCCAGTCAACCCTGGAAACCTTCTCCCTGTTTTCTTGTAAAAATTATTAGTTCTTACACTGAGAAGGGCCAATTGGTGCATAATGTCCATTTCTTCCAAATCATCAGGGTCAAAGTATTTCAGGTCATCATACTCAAAGGATATGTTATCAGATGCCTGTATATCACCACCACTTGCTGTGAAAGCATAGTTAGGTGAATAAGAATCAGAGTTAAAACCTGAGTTAAAACCTGAAGTTATGTCAATAAAATGATCATAACTCTGATCCTTTGTGTTTCCAGGCACCTCATCATGACCCAAAAGTGCTGTATTCCCAAACACATAGTCATCAGACACTTTTCCAGAGTCCTGGAGCTTCTTTTTCTGGTTAAGCTCTCTTTCATAGGTCAAGAGCTTACCATGAAGCTGGGTCAGTGATAGGTCTTTAAATCCTATTGAGTTTCTCATAACAATTGCAATAGTGTCCCATTTGTCTGGTAATGATCTTAAAAACCTATGGTTCAAAGTTGAATGAGGGTAAGTAAGACCAACCAATTTTAGTTCACTAATTAAGCAGTTAAATCTCTCAAACTGTTGAGTTAATGACTCTCCTTTGACATGACTGAATGTTTCATATTGTTGGTTAAGTATTTCACGGTTGTTTTCAATAACCTCCTCAGTCCCACCAAACTGCTCTTTCAGTGCATCCCACAACTCCTTTGCACTGTTACAGTGTAACAACCCAGCATATATATCATTGGGTAGAGCCATGGCCACAATACTGAAGGCCTTAGCATCTAACTCAATTTTCTGAAAATCCTGGTCGGAGTAGTTTTCAAGTTTCTTTGGCTCAAACACTTTGGGATCTTCAGTACTCGGCACAGTCGGAACATGTGGTCCGAAGATAACCGACTTCCAACACCCAGTGTTTTGTTGAGCTAGAACATGGCTCATCCGACGTTGCCAGATATTGTATTCAGATCTGACAAGCATCGGTGGCTTGTTGTTCGTGCCAGTGTTATGTGGATCGTGATTGATAGAAGCCATTCTCTGATTTTTCAAAAGAACAAAGTCTGTTTAACAACGGTTGAAACGAAATTAAACTATTACTCTGTTTTCAATCAAACTGACAAACGATATCAATAATTGTGAGCTGATTATTAAATTGATTTGTTAGATCGAATTTAATTGACCAAGCTCTGATACCAATTGTTAGGATCTGAGTTTGTTTGTTTTGATTGTTTAACAAAATGATGATAATAATGGAATGAAAGTAGAATGAAAGTGCAGCGGAATAATAAACTGTAAATCAAAACAAGAGAGTAAATGTTTTTCAATCGAATGCTTTCATTAATTAAAAGATTTCAATCGTACAAGTTACTCCCCCTCAGCCTGATCACACAGTTGTTTGTCAGAGAGAATGTTTTGTGTGTGATACAATAGAACAGTACATGCACTGTTCTATTTATAGACTGACTCAAACCACTGATGACCTAGGCTGACGTCACCTAAGACAGTGACCTCTAACAGAATAACAAACTTAAACATCTGCTATACAAACTACTGTTACATTGAAAGCACTGATAGTAAACAGCTGTTAAAGATAAACTCTGACGATCTTGTATCCACTGCTGAAGCCTAAGTGCTGTTGCTTCCAGCAGTGCTTTGGTCTTCAGTACTTGTATCTGCTGTTGCTCTTCATCAGACCTTTGGTCAGCAGTTGTTCTTCATCAGTTGTTTCCTTAGCAGTTCTTTGTATCAGCAGTTGTTGAGCAGTTGTTTGGATAGAACAGTAGTTAGGGTCAGCAGTCTTTTGGGAGAAGTAAGTTGTAAAGACTGTTTATTCAAGGATCAAATAGATAGCATATTTTGGCTTTCCAATCATCTGTTCTTCTCCAGGTCAGCAGACCCAACAGATAAGAATCTAGTAAATCACTGAACTTAGAATTTCTAAAATAATTGTATGAGTTGATTGATTAAAAAAAAAAATCAGATGAACTACCAAATAACCAGAGTTCGTTCCTGGTCCGACTTCCAGTCTCACTTCCAATGCATCATTAGTGTTTGTATACAGGGTGTACCGCAGCTAACCCACCACACCTTTGATACCTTGAAAACGTACTGGACGTCTACCAAAAACTCTAATAGAATTTCACATTACCCTAATGTACCTGTAAATTCATGATTACGTTCCGGACCGGAATCATCAATTTACCTTACATTAAAGTTTTGCGTCCTTCTATGACCCCACCGATTGTTGAGCAGGTTTGATAGCCTCCACCGGCCGTGGAGTAGGTTGTAGGGCCTCTCCCGACTGTTTGAAAAGGCATAGCGACCTTTACCAATCGTTGAGTATGTTTGATAGCCTCCACCAGTCGTGGAGCAGGTTGTAGGGCCTCTCCCGACTGTTGAAAAGGCATGATGACCTCTATTAAGTGCAGCAATTCTTATTCACATAGATTGCAAATTGATAGCATGTTTATGCAAGCAAGTTTGTAAGTACTACAACCATTAAGTGTAAGTGTTATCATGAATAATTAAATGTTTACGAGTATCATGAGATGTTCAATGGATAGTCCAACTAAGGGAAAAATCAAGTTTCATATGGCAAACAATGATGTAAAGTAGGATTAAATAAGTATTTTGATATTCATGGAAGTCAATAAAATGTAAAGTAGGGTCTGAAACTTATATGATATAAAATAAACGTAACCGAAATTGATAAATTTCCAATCTGTGTTCGTACACAATAGTATGCAAGGAGGTTTCTAGATGTTGTATGCTAATGACATAATTGGGTACAAAAAGAAAATGAAAACACGAGTATCATGAATAATTAAATGTCCAGTGAATAATCAAATTAAGGGAAAATCAAGTTTCATAAACAATGATGTTTTGAAAAAAAAATCCTGTAGAATCAAGTATCAGGTTTTTAGTAGTTTAATTATCATGGGTAACTAGCTCACGTGTGAGAAGGTGAAGGATATGAATTTAGTTCTTGAGAAGATGATGAAAAATCTTGAAGCAGGATCAAGGTTGTGAGAGAATGTGAAGATAGTTGATAAAGAGTTTATTTTATAGTAAGGAGATTATGTAGCAGTGTAAATTTTGAGGTTTGGATCAAAAGTTATAATCAAGTGTATAAGAAAACATGATTGTGGTGTATGCCAAATATTGTAAAAATTTGAACAAGTTGAAAATGAGTGAGTGTTGATGGGGAATCTAGAGACTTGATATTATTCCAAAAAAAAATAAATATTTTCAAAATTTGGTTTTGTACATAAGGCAAAAGTTGTTAAATAGTACAAGCTAAGTAGGCTTTGTAATAGTTTAAAACATTATATAGAAAATCGTTTGTTACGTCAATAAATAAATCAATTTAAGTTCGAGGAAAATATGTACTTTGTAAAGTTGCTAGGTAATACAACTAGTTTTAGAAATCTTTAGTTTGTGCTAAAGTATAAGGTTATAGTTTTTTAAAATAAATAACATGTGGAGAAAAGAAATAATATGATTTGGGTAGGGTGTTGAATATTTAAAAAGTGGCTAAGAGGGTAAGGTGAAGTGTGATTGTGAAATCCATAGATGGTTATGAAAGTATGAACTTGTAAGCAATATATGAAAATCGTAAAATACAAAATATTGTATATGAACCGAGAGAGTATTATTGAAAAAGTTTGCATGAAATGCTTGGAGTGCCCTTGTCTAGCTGTAAAGCCCAACAAGAACGTTGACTTTTCAAAGAAATTGAACCCAACGGTGATCAAAGAAGACATGCTTTAGCCTATAAGTGGACACTCACTCCAGGAATCCCCAGGTAAGCATAACAGGTCCGTAAATGGATTTATGCGCTATGCTTGCCTATGCCAGAAAAACCCAGTGTACAGGCGTCCACCCTTCCAGATTGCACGTGTCCTTATCACACTCATTAAAGTTCAACAACTTTGAAGGAGCAAAAGTAAAAGTAGGCATTATGTCTAAGAGTGTCTTCATGAAAGGTATTGTCCCTGTTCCATGATGATGTAGACTTTCCACTCCCTGTAGGACACTATCTCTATGCACCATGATGAAGGATGAGAAGAATGGAGAGAGAGAAGGAGGGAAAGATAGAAGAAGGAAAGTAGAGGGAAATGAGGGGTAAGGTGATTCAGGAAATATAATGCATGAAAGTTGAAGTTCGGTTATAGTCTAGGCCTTTTTATCTAATAACCTAGTTCTCTATAACCATGGCTCTGATACCAATCTGTAACACCCCAACCGATGGCGGAATCATCGAGGTGCCACGTAGTGACGATTGTTCAAAAGCTCATGGTACTAAAATGTAAATATTATTGAATAATCCAAAATTGTCTTACATGGAAATGGAAATTACATTGTCTAAATGAATTGTAAATATTGAAATAACTGAATTGAAATAAAGCACTAAATGTCTCTTGCTAAAGCACTAGATCAAACTGCACCTGAAACATGTACAAAAATAGGTTTGGTCAACATATGAAATGTTGGTGAGCATTCCTAGATTTGATATATATAGTAGGTCAAAAAGTTATACAATTCAAGTGCAAGCTACAGTGCAAATATGTAAACCATGTATCGTACAAATGAGCGAAATCAACCCTGTGACTGTATAATGTACTGTATGAACTGTAGTGTACTTATCCAATAAATGGATAAAAACTTAACAATGGCCACGGATTCTCCGATGAAAAAGGGGGAGAATCAATCTAGGCGGGTTGTCAATCCAAATAGCGCTATCCAATGTTAAGGTCGGCTTGTACCATGTTAATGATTTCACTAAGTACAAATGTAATCCACATGTATTGTCTAAGCATAAAGCACGTTGTAAGCAATGCACATAGTACTAGAATTGTATTGTAAAATTGTAAACTTGTATTTGAAATTGTAATAGTGTACATGTAACACCCCAAAATTGTATAAAAGCAAAAAGGGGTAGGAATACTCACAGTTCACGTAATAACTTGAAATTGGACTTGGACAACGAAATATGAATTGAGATTACTCCCAAATGATCAACCTAAAGTATTCGATAATGTGTAAGGGAAATAACTCTAAGATATATGTATTTCTAGGGCTTCGAATTGGGGATAACGTTTATTTGTTTAATAAACAAATTGTTTATTAAATATAAGAAATTTTAGTAAATAAATAAATAAAAGTCTTTTTGTAAAATTTTAAGTTGAATATAATCACAACATGAGGTTTTAAGTATGAAAATAATTTTTATAAAATTATTTTCTTGAAAATAGAATATTTAATCTAATTATTTCAAATTGTCAAAATACGACTTTAATATCTAAAAATATTAAAATCAAAGAATTTCTGAATCAAAAATTGTATTTCAATTCTATATGAATAGAAATAATTTATGTAAAATTTTGGTATAAAAATATTGTAAAATGAATTTATTATGATTTAAATTATGATTAAAACTAACAAAAATTGATTAAAAATATAAAATAAATGATTTTTCAGAATTAAAAATCATTTCTGAAAAGTTTAAAGTTATAAAAACTTAGGATAATTTTTGTGGAAATTAATAAGATCGTTTTGATATTTTAAAGGAATTTTATAAATAAAATAGAATAAACTTGATTTATTTATTATATATATTAAATAAATAAATTTTTGAAAACTAAAAATTGTAAGTTAAACTTTTATCTCAGATCAACATGATATAATTTTTGTAGAATTTATAAAAGGGTTTTGGTATTTTAAAATGAATTTTAAATATATAAATGAATATATATATAAGTTCAGCTTTTTAAAAAAAAATAAGGTGATGCTTGTGGGACTCGAACCCTTGCAATCTGGTTCAAGAGTACCAGGCACAACCACTTGGTCCAGACCAGTGGTTGTGTTTGGTTTCAGTTTGTTAAATATATATATTTAAACGCGTTTGAATGTTCTTCCCCAAATACATTCATACAAGCCCTAGCTTTTCCAATCAGACAATCTACACAATGTTAATCTAATTAACCATAGGGCAAACATTGTGCAGATGCCGATTAACAAAACCCACAAAAATAATTAAACTTACAATCACGTTTGATGCACGATTACTCGGTCAAGCTCAAAGTCAAACAACGAATCGTGAAGCGATAAACAGAGTGAAATGGAGAATATTGGAGGTAGAGAAAGGATCATTGGCGAGTTGTGAAGACTCGCATAGGTCCAATTTATAGTGTGGATTACAGAAACGAAGAAATGGTAAGGTTGACCATACATTGAAGTTTATACGCGTTTTAGAGTTAATTGTGTATCAATTGGTCAAAATCTTCGTGTATTATGGTCAGTCAAAGCCGGAAATCACGTTTCCTAAGTCAATTCATAATTAGCATGAGTTAATTAGGCCAAATCAAAGGTTTAAAAGGAGAAAAAGAAAAAAATAAAAAAAAATTCGCTGCTGCTGCTGCTTCGAACAGAGAAGAAGAGAGAAAAAAAAAAGAAAAAGAAAGTGTGTATTAATATAAATGGAGTTGGAATATAAACAAAAATCAAGGCTAGCTCAGGTGGTTAAGGGTGGTGCTGTGTTCTGAACCGGCTCCTGCCGGGTTCGATTCCTGGGAGGAGCAGGTTTTATTTTTTTTTTTGTTAAACTGATAAGGGGCAAGGGTAATGGGCCTGTTTGTTGGGCTTTGCGTGGGCTGGGCCCAAGAGTGGGAAAGAAGGAGGATTAATGGGTTTGTTTTGGATAATGGTTTGGTTATGGTTTGGGTTATGTATTGGGTATGGTTTGGTTAAATAAATTTTTTTTTTTTTTAAGTAACTAAAAAAATATGTGATTTATTTATTATTATTATTATTATTATTATAAAAAAAATAAAAAGTGACGGATGTCACATAAACAAAAGACCAGACTGCCCTCACGTGAGGTTCACATGAACAAAGTTAACCCCCCAAACAAACAGGGTTTAGGTTAAAGGATATAACGTGCAACGTTTTCTGAACATAAAGTATGATGTAAGTAATTTATGTTTGTAAAGGACATAATTTGCAACCCGCTATAAATATAAAGGACGAGTTTTGTAATTTAGTCATTATTTAAATATTAAATATTAAAGTTAACATCTAATATATCACCGAACTAGTGACATTTCTTATTGCCAATTAAACTAACTTAAAGAGAAATACAAAAACAGTAATGAAATCTTAAACAATTGGGACAAAGAATTCAGCAAGAGCCTTAAAACAACTATATGGTACTTATAGTAAGCATGGCAAATGGACGGGTCAGATTGGGTAACAGGTCAAACTCGATCTGGTTAAGACAGATTCTTAAAACTTTTTACACCGTTCTTGCTACTTAGGAATTAGTAAATGAGTACATCGGATGAATAAACTTAAATCCATCATCCGCACATGTCTAATAGTGAAGACGAAGAAATTTAAAGATTATAATAACATATATGAATGTAATAAATATTTTGTTTCTTCCACATTTCTTATATACGTGCTTGAAATTTTACCAACAATATTCACAAACTATTGATGGTGGACTGTAGCAACAACTACTGATACCATGGAATCGACTCCACATACATTGTGACCCTTGCAGATTTTATAGTATCCATTTTCTCCCCAGTTCTCTCCCCACGAGTTCTTGATAATCCAATACGGCTTTTCTTTCATTCGTATGGGTGTATAGCCTGCTGATCCATATCCAACCAACAGCACACCATGGTCTAACCTCTTCGCGTAAAAAAATGGGCACGATACTCCACCAATATAGGTTTGCATATAAGCCGCATTAATAGCCACTGTAAGCGGACCATGTTTTACCAGATTAGCAGCAATTTGGTCCTCATCTAGTGACACCACACTAAAGTTTGCAACCGATGCTGCCACCTTACTTTTGTCGAATTTGCAGGCTCCATGGTCTGTACCTGTGTAAGGGTAGTCTTTTTCCCTCATGAGTCCAACTGATTTTAATGTGTACTCAAACGCACTGTTCATGAGACCGCCATTGCACCCTGCGTCACATGATCCTTGTTCTTCTGGATCACACTGCAGATAAAGAGATTGTGATTCATTTGATGTCCAAAGATTAGGGAAGAAATGTAAGAACTAGAACCTCGTGGTCACAATCGACAAGTTGTTGTTCGCTAAGGCTTTCAATCTTCCCTGTGGCAAGGAAATTCGCCCCTTCTAGTGCCCTGGTTGTGCTAAATGTCCAGCATGATCCACATGAACCCTAGCTTCCATCACCATTCAAACAACGCAAAAAAATCCAAGTCGTGCTAAATTGATATAATTATCTAAATCTCTTTCAATGGGTTTTGATACCATAGTACAAAATAATAAAACCCGGTAAGATATTATCTTTTACATATGTTTTCAACATTGTTGCAGTCAACATTGTTGTAGTTAAGTTTTGATACATGTTTGATTTTTACCTTATTAACTAGTTAACGACATAAGTGAACACTATTTAACAGGGATCTGATAGTTGAACTAGCGAATGCTAATAGTATCTATGAGGATACAATACGTTTCTCAGACTTCGTGATAAGTTGGCAAACATGCATTGGCTTTCCAACATATACTTTATTGAACTACTGGATTCTCTAACATATAAGTTCGCATGCCTTAGTTGAACTACTAGATTCTCTAATCAAGTCTACTAGATCAACTAGCAAATCACCTAAAAGCCAAACATGTTTAAAACTTGACTATAAACAATGTTAAAAACTCAAAACCCCACCTAAATTGAAAAAAAAAATATTAGATATAGCAATACAATGACGATAATTACAAAATGGGATAATCAAGTCATTTGTTCTTATTATAATTGGGTTCATTGGGATTCTCAATAAAGTGGGAAATCGGGAAACCATTCATTTTACATGTTAAATATATCATTAGAAATTCAATTTAACATGTAAAAAGATATATTTTTAAAAAAATAATAATAAAAAAAATTGTAACTTTTTCATATAAATGTATGTTAAGGCCTTTTTAACAAAAAAAAAAAAAAAAAAAAGGTTTAAAAAATGCTTAAAATGAGTTAAAAAGGTAAAACTTGGTTGTTTTTACGAGAATTAAACTTTTTTCTTATTGCAATGGCTTTTGCATATCTTTATACTAGCTGATTACCCCGGGAGGGTCCCGGGTTGAAAAATCTAATTTTACGTGATAACCTATTACAAATTGCTCAAGTTAACTAACCACAAAATCTCTCAATCATTGCATGTTCATAGTATTCTAATCAGTAATAACTCATATTCCCCACAAAATCTAATTTTACGTGATAACATGAACACTTTGTGTGTTTTTTTCCTGTATGAACGAAACCCCACAAAAAATAGTCGATTTTTTCACCGTTTTTTATATAGCACTATCGTACTCGTTGGAAAGATAATAAAACGCTCGTTAATTTGGTGTAATTTTTTCTTTAAAAAATCCCGTATATAAAAGATATAAACGTTTAAAAATTATGGGAGGAAATATGAGAGAGAAAATTTTAAATTTATTTTTTAAATTCTTTTTTTCTAAAATAATTCAATTTAATTAAAAAATGAAACAATTCAAAAATATCAAAAACTCTCAATTTAATTAAAAATGAAACAATTCAAAAATATCAAAAACTCTCCATTATGATGCCACGTGGCACTCTCAAAGAAAGGTTGAGGTCTCCATTGCACGCCACGTCAGCATATACGTTTTCTTTTATATATATAGATAGATGCAACAGCTCAAAAAAAACCCTTAAAAAGAATAATTGTTGACATGTTAGGGCACAATGGCCGCTCCACTAAAGGTGTTTTCACATCACTGATTTCGACCAATCCTGCACTGCTACATCACTTCACTAATTTCCTTCACTGAAACATTTTTTTAAAGGCAACACTCCACCGATTTTTTACCCAACTATCAATTCTTTTCACAAATAATAATAATAATAATAATTTTCACACGTAAAAGTATAGTTAATAATAATAATTATTTTTTTTACCTTTCAAATAATAATTTTTTTTTATGTACTTCAGAAAAACAAAAAAAGAAGCTTAAAAAACCACATAACAATTTACGTAAAAAAAAGGTGAGCCTTTTCAACTTGTACTGTACAACTTGTATCACAAAACAATTTAATAAATAACAAAAGATGTCTTTTCACACATTTGTAAACATATACATATACTTCTATATCTATCTCCTTCTTCACAAACCCATTGTTGTAAAAAAAAAAATAGCAGGCAACCAAGGCAACCTGTAACCAAAATAGAATAGAGAGAGAGAGAGAGAGAGAGAGAGGGGAGATTAAAATAATAGAGAAAGAGAGGAATAAAAAAATAATAAAATTGTGTGAAAGTTTGTGCCACATCAGCGAACCAGCACGGTAACTGGAACCAGAATTTGGTTCACGGGACCACTACCAGCATGGGTGGTGGCGGTGTTACCGTGCTAGTAGTGGGGTACCCGTGACCAATTCTAGTAGCGTCCCGTCCCCCCTTATATTATATTAAATTTTTTATATATATATTTAGTCCGTTAAATGTATGGTTCCATAGTTCCCTACTTTTTTTAAAGTTCCCAAATTGAACCACACACGTGTGGTTACGCACACATACAAACATATATTTATTGACGATAAACACTAGGCTTTTAGAAAGGCAAGTGGCCTTACCACCATGATATCCCTTGGGAGATACAATAAACCTTAACTAATACGTTATCTCTAACATATTTATCGCTAACATGCATTACAAAAGTACCTGATTCTTCACACCAGTGACGGCCCCATGATCTCGCCAATCAAAATTTTCTGGAAGATCATCAATCGGAAAAATGGGAGCCTTGCCTGCATCCGAGGGGAAATTAACACGAGACCTCAATCCGAGGTGCTTACGGAACTCTTCCGGGGTCATATCAGAGAACTACGTAACCCCATGAACCGCGGATGGATCGAGCTTTTGGTTACGCTTAGCGCGGCCTAAATTAGCCTTAAAAAACTGATAACCTGTAATCATGCTGTTCCTGTGAAGCATAAGACTTCCCAAACTTGCTTTTAAAATCATTAAACTGGTCCTTAACATTTAACTGGTGGTTTTCATCGCTAACCATCTCACGAATGAGCATACTATCTCCAGATTCAGCGGAGACGAAAGAGGTAGCAAAGACTACAGCAATGAAGAGAGAGAAAGTGAGGAGAAAGAGTCGAAGATCCATGAGAAGAGTAGTATATGTAAGTATGATGTTTGAGTACTAGAATGTGGTATGTGTGTGTGTATATAGGTGGGGATGTATAAACCTATAGATACAGTTATTAAAATCATATTGTTGCTACAACAAGGAAAATGACCGGTATTAGGGTAGGAGATGCTTAGGATTATAGGTTAAAGGTATGTTATGTTGAGATTTAGGTTTTAAGTTTAGGTTCAGATTTAGTTGTGGGATCAGGGGTCTTCAAGCTCCAGGAAGGACCTGCACAAAGGTAGCAGACACCGTTAGCCTTAACGCAGGAGGGAGCCTCCTGCGTTTGGACTCCGGCGTGAGAATAAGTATGTATTCATTTGGAGTTGGGAAATAATGAAGTAGAGAGTATTAGAGTAGAGAGAATGAGTGAGAAGAGTGTGTGGAATGTCTACCCAAGGGCCTCCTTATATAGGCAGTGGAATTCTGCCCAGGAGCTCCCTCAGGGTAGCTTCCTTACCATACCTGGATGTATTTGACCCTCTTTTAATTCCCTGCAGTGAGACTTTACCCTTTTTGGATATTTTCAGCTTTTATCATTTCCAATGCAAAGCTTGGAACTGTGTGGTGTTTTGTCCTTTGCCATGATAATAAGCCAAAATCCCCTTTTTGCATTTCCAAGACTTTTCACTGTTTACTTTCTGCCCTGAGGCTTCTATATGGCAGGCAAGCTGCCTTATATCAGCTCCACTAAGTCAGGCAACCTCTTAATCAATTTTATTTTGCTTATCTTTTCGACGAGGGGTCTAAACGTTGTCGTTTTAGGACACACGTCATCAGCCCCCCAGTCATAAGCATTTGTAAAGAAGTTAGAAGTGCTTGTGACTTGTAAATTGTCGTTTTCCGCGGTGGCAACGCTGTTCAGGCTTATGTTGGTACCGGGTAATTTGTTAGACCTCGAACTCCCTTATGGGAGCGTTGGTTCCATATTTCTTCCTTCTTTAAATTCCGTGCAAGCTCCTGGCCTTGTATTTGTCATGATAGCCTTCTTTTTTAATAATATTATCGGCTATCATTACTTCCTTGGGAGCAGACGCCTGTCCCATCAGCCGCCCGAGATGACTGTTGATTTGACAAGGGGCTAGGCTGACGTCACCCTATGGGACAGCTGAGCGACGGTTCTCCTTGGTAACCGCCCAATGCCCATTAATTCAAATTTTAAATTCTTTTAAAAGGGGTAACCCCTCTTTTATTCTTCATTTTCTTCCTCATTTGGAAAACTGCTCTCTCTCTCCCACGATTCCTCCTTAACCGGCGAACTCTATTTTCTCTTATAAAACCTGGTAAGCAACCCTCTCTCTTTTCACACTTGTTTTTCATTATGTCGAAAACTGATCTTGCATCCTAGTTCACTCGTCTATCCAAGTCCGATGCTGAACGGTTCTGTTCCGAGATCGGAATTCCGTTGTCCTTTGATCCTTCTGTTCCGAAGGGGAAAACCCCTGTGACCTCTGTTCCCCCTGGCAAGGTGGCCGTGTATACACGTCAGTTTGACCAGGGTAACCTTAGGTATCCTTTTTCTACATTTTTTCTGAATGTTTTAGAGTATCACCAACTCTCCCTTGATCAACTATGCCCCTCCGGAGTTGCTAGGATCTTGCACTTCGAGATAGTATGTCGTTGCCATGGTCACAAGCCTTCCTTGGCTATGTACCGGCGGTTTTTTAGGTTGGCTAAAAATGGGAATTGGTTTACCATTGAGAAGACTCAATGTGAACCAGCCCTCATTTCTAGTGTTATTGGGCTTGTTTCTTCTTGGAAAGACAAGTTCTTTTTCTTAAACTCTGATTTTCTACCCTTTAAAACTCCTCGGAGGTCTTCGGATGCTCCTCTAAACGAGAAGGAACCTGATCCTGACACTCTTGACCAAGTATTGTTGGAGAAGCTCCGTAGTTTTCCTACTCGTCTCCGTACCTTCCTTGAGGACTTCCTGGTGATGGTGGGCCTGAGTGTTAACTGGGATGATCCTGGGACTGACCCGGTGATATATCATGGTGGGAAGGGTAGGTGTCTCCCTGGCTCTTTCTTGGCATCCTTATCATTTTTGTGTTATCTAACCATCTTTCTTTTTGCAGAAATAAGTACTCTGGACTTCCTGGCTCTAGATGGCATTGCTGATGTGAAGTTTAAGGTTTGAAATGTTGTTGAGGGTAAGAATGTGGTGGTGAAGACTGAGCATGTCCGTTTCAAGGGGAGTATACAAGTGTGGTCACGTCATCTGTTACTGCTGTGGAACCATCAGGGGAGAAGTCTGTTACGTCCGTTGTTGGGTTATATTGAGACCACAGTTACCAGAATAGAGACTTTTGAATGATTATTGTAAAGCTTAATAGTTGGAGGACCTTACATGTAATTATAGCATAGTTTAGTACACCAAACCCTCTGCTGCGCACTTAAATGGACGGGCCCTGCGCACTTATGTTAAGTGCGCAGGCCCAGATGCTGCTTATATATAGTTTGTGTGTGCACAGCTAGGGTTTAGGGTTTTGGAGATTATCTTTGTAGCACACATTGAATAGGTGCGTACTTATTGTGGTATTCCAAGGTTATTCATTATCAAATCAGATATGGAATCATCATGTTATTCATTGTGTGTGTCGGGTCTTTCAATATTCATCTAGTTTTCTTTGTTTCTTGGATTAATCACTTGAAACACCTAACTAATAGGTGTTTCCAAGTGATAACAATCTATTGCATTCAACAAGATCTAGTATTTCGGGACTACAATTTGGTATCAGAGCCTCTGTGCTCTAGATTGTATCTACTTTAAGATACCAAAACCCTCATCTTGTTAAGATTTTATTATCAAGATTATTTTCTTTGTAGACTTTAAAATTTAGGTGTTTTTCTCATATTTTGGCTTCAAATTTTGTGAAAATCGTGTTTCTAAATGTTTAAAGTATGTTATTTTGATCAAAAAATGTTTTGGAAAGGTTTCAGCTGAATTTTATGTTTGTTACAGCTCGTGTTTGCGCACTTATTTCATATATCCTGCGCACATATCTCATAAGCTGAGCACTTGTTTCTTAGTTGAGTACTTGGATTATATTTTGCATACCTGTCTTTTTGTACGCAGATATTAGGGTTTCTGCGCACTTGTTGCCTTGTGAATTTGGTTTCTGCGTACTTATTGCACTTTAATTTGAATTTTCTGCGCACTTGTTCATTTAAGTTGATCTCTGCGCACTTATTGCATCTCGTTGTCTTGAGTACTTATCTAGGGTTTCTGCATACTTAAACAGAAATCTTGGATTTGTGCGCACTTACTGAAGGTGTAGTCTTGAGTACTTGGCTAGGGTTTCTGCGAACTTAAAATCTTAAACGAGAGTTTAAGTGAGTCTGCGCACTTAATTTAGTGCGCAGGCTGATCAGTAAACATTGAGCACTTATAATGCCCAAGTGTTGACTGATCTGCGAACTTATCAAGAAGCATAGCCACACGTATACTTCCGAGCTGCACACTTAACAAAGACTACAACTTGACAAGGCTGTTTATATTCTTACAGGTTGCTGCATACTTATCCAGACTGTTGTGAACTTAAGTGTGAACTTAATTGCGCACTTAGCTGCGAACTTGCTGTGTACTTACGGACTTGGACAATCTTTTGGGCTGATAATTAAAATCTGTTAAACCACGTTTCTAAAATTCATCTAAATCATGGCTGGTAACAATAATCAATCAACTGTTAACCCTATCACACAACAAGACCTGGAAACCGGAACTACTACAAGAGTACCTAAGTTAAAAGGTGCTGAAGATTACGGGACTTGGAAAAACAGAATGAGGTCATTCTTTTACGTGACAGACTTCACCCAATGGAACTCTATCCAGTTGGGCCCACACATTCCCATGAGAACCACTGCCATTGGAGAAGAATTCAACCCTGATCCAACCACCTATACCGATGTTGACAAACAATTACTCCAAAGAGATCATAAGGCTTATGGTGCTCTAACCATGGCCCTATCTAACGATGTTTACAACATGTTTGAAGAGTATGGAACGACACATGATCTGTGGTTTGCATTGAATGAATACTACGAAGGGAATGAAGAGATGCGCCAATACAAGCAAGACATGGTGCAAAAAGAATATGATATGTTTGGTAGTATTCGTGGGGAAAGTCTGAGCTCGCACATTGATAGGTTCATGAGCATGTTAACAAAGATGAAGAAGGCTGGAATTCCTGTGAACAACAAAAATTCTATCAAGAAGCTGCTGGATTCATTGCCAAAAGAATGGAGCATCCAATGCATGCTAATCAGAAAAGAATATCTTGATGCCCAGTCTACATTGGCTGATCTCATCAACACATTGAAGTCCTTTGAGATGGACATTACAAAAAGAGAGATGAATCAGACCAATCCAAAGGCAGTTCCCATCACTGCAATGAAGAACTTAGCGTTAATGACTCCAGTGGGCAACATGGGTTCAAGCTCATCTCACGTGTATGCTGATGGAACGATTGGTGGTAGTTCAAGTTCAGGAAAAGCTGTTCCATACTCTCAACCCAGTGTCACTAACCCTCAGCCGTCAACTCTCAATCCTCAACAGACAAAGCTGGCAACTGAACACGTTGAACTTTTCAACGCTTTCATGACCAGCTTTGAAGCATTAAAGACTGGTGATCTAAAAAATGATATGATGAGCCCTGAGGACATGTATCAAGTTGACCCAGACGATATGGAGGAAATGGATTTGAAATGGCAGATGGCCATGATCACTTTGAGGGTGAAGAGGTTTCAAGATAGAACGGTAGAAGAGTCGGCATGGGGAAAGCGGGGTTTGACAAATCTAAGATCAGGTGTTATAACTGCAAAACTCTCGGACATTTCAAGTATGAATGTCCAACTCTGAATCAAGCTGAAGCCAAACCAGCAAAGAGAGTGGTGGCAATCACAGAAGGAGGAGAAGCCAACCAGCAGAAGGCGCTTGTGGTTCAGGATTTCGATTGGGGAGAGGAAGTCGCTGTGGCAGAAGCTGAAGTTAATAAAGCACTGATGGCAAAGATCTGCACAAAGTCACCTCTTGGTGTGAGCTCTCTGGAGGGGTCATCAGCTGAAATGCCAAAAAGAGAAGAGATGGAGAAGGCTGGTTTAAGAAGCGTGTTGAATGTGAACAAAGGAAAGGAGACTGCTGCTGAGGAAGCTTTTGTAGCTGAAAAGACTTCCACAAGCAAGGACGATCAGCAACCACAGAGCATGAAGAAGAAAGCTGAAGAGAGAGACCTGGTAAGTATTCCTCTCGAAATAAAATCAAAGCTGTGCTCACCAAGGTGTGTTACAGCCGTTGCTTACTGTTTGTCCCACAATAGGAGAATTTTAAGAGAAATGGATGACATACGAAAAATCAATACTGAAATGAAAGAAAATGAGTTAGCCTATCAGCGAAAGTTAAATGCAACAATTGCTGAAATGCACACTCTAAAAGAATTTGTTCTCAGAAAAGATTTTTTAATAAATGACTTAACTGAAAAACTAGAAAAATCTAGAAATGAAACCAATCATCTCCAAATTGTTGTGGACAAATGGAACGTAAGCAAGCATGCTCATACTGATATCCTTGATTGTTCAAGGAAATCTTTTGTCAAAGATGGAATTGGGTATAAGGATAAAAAGGGAATTGTAAAATCTCTATTTTTACCCTTGAGCAAAAGTGAATATATACCCATTCCAAAACCACATCCAAAAAATGATCTTTTTGAAAAAGAATGTGTCACATCTGAGTCACACTCTAATATGAGTAAAAGTAGTGCAGATATGACCCAACAGGATCAGGTGGACGATGATGACAGTTGTGGTGGTCAAACAATGGGGTTAGGTCACCCAGGTGCCAATTACTCTACAGTGAATTGGTTCATCTGGAGCCATGATAAGTCAAACATTTCTTTGAATTCGGATGACTGTAATAACTTAACTAATTTGGATGACTGTAATAGTTTATCTAGGATGGATAACTGTAATAGTTTATCTAGGCCGGATGACTGTATTACTTTAACCTCTAAACTTGATTTCAAGGGTGTTGTGGACCCAAATGATAGGATGAATCCTATCAAACGATCGGATGTTTGTGTTGAAAATGTTATGCCTGTTTGTGTTGATCTTAATGATGCATTCTGTGATAATGAAAATGTATATAGACCATCTCCATTTGTTCCAGAACTAAAAAGAAACAGGTTTGGGAAATTTCTTACTGAAGAAATTCCAGAGTTTACACCATCATCAACAGATATGTCATGTTCTGAAGAATCACAAAGTGAAACAGATAACACAATTTCTGAAGAATCACAAAGTGATACAGAAAGTGACATCAGCGAGCCAGAATGCAACACAAACGAAGAATCAAGCAACAACAACAGTGATGAAGCATGTTCAACAGACAGCCTCAATTCAAGCAACAACAAGAGAAGAACATCACAACCATCATCATCCAGATCTTCTTCAAAGATCAAACCTAAACACTCTAAATGTTTTAGATGTGGAAATGAAGGACATGTGGTTAAAAAGTGTCATTTGCAACCCAAACCACAAACTGATACCAATAACCAAAAATCTTTTGCAGTTCAAATTAAAGATCTTCAAGAAACTATAAAAAGTTTTGTTAAGGTCACAAAAAATTGGAAAAGGCAAGAGTTTGTGTCGGGGGAAAATCACGACAAATTAAAACTAAAACAGACCTGGATTCCAAAAGTTACTTAAGGTGTGGTCTGAGTCGTGTTTGTACATAGTGTCTCGTATATTTATTTGTATATTTCTCTTGTCTTATGTATTTTTCAGAATAAACTACAAAAGTGGTTGATTGCCCTGATGAGATATCTATGGCATGTTGATAGCGGGGCGTCAAGGCACATGACGGGACTGAAAGAACTCCTGAAAAACTATCGATTCATTGATGGAGAGTTTGTTGCTTTTGCCGGCAACGAGAAGGGCGGAAAGATAGTCGGGATAGGGGACGTGATTTCTGATGCATTGACTTTAGAAGATGTGAACTATGTTCCAGAATTGTGTTACAATCTGCTGAGTGTATCACAAGTCTGCGACAAAGGAATCTCAGTGTTATTTAATGACATGGAGTGCATCTTTCTAAAGCCAGGATTCATTCCTCCTACCAACATGATTATGCTTAAAGCTCCTAGACAAAATAATACTTACGTGATAAATATGAGGGATGCAAAGTCTGAATGTCAAATGACATGCTTACTTTCTAAAGCATCCGAGTCAGAGTCACTGCTTTGGCACAGGCGATTAGGACATGTTAACTTCAAAAATATTAATAAGCTTTCAAAACTAAATCTTGTGAGAGGTCTTCCTTCTAAGGAATTCCCCTTTTCTGAAAAATGTTTAGCATGTGCCAAAGGAAAACAACACAAAAAGTCGCATAAGTCCAAAGCTGTGAACTCTATAGACTCACCTCTTCAATTATTACACATGGATCTGTTTGGTCCTATTAGTGTTAAAAGTCTAGCTAAAAAATCTTATTGTTTGGTGATAACAGATGATTTTTCTCGATTTACATGGGTGTACTTTCTGGAATACAAAAGTGAAGTTGCTGAGATTCTGATGCTGTTTGTTCCTCTCATTGAAAACATAATAAAGACAAAAGTTAGATCAATCCGAAGTGATCACGGAACCGAATTCAAGAATCAAAGTTTCGTGACTTTCTGCAACAACAGAGGAATTCATCTTCAGTACAGTGCTACGAGAACTCCTCAACAGAATGGTGTTGCTGAAAGGAAAAATCGTACACTTATTGAGGCGGCCAGAACCATGCTTATCGACTCCAAACTGCCGATCATTTTCTGGGCTGAAGCTGTGAATACCGCCTGTTATGTTCTTAACAGAGTCTTAATTGTAAAGACGCGCGGGAAAACAGGTTATGAGTTGCTCTTTAAAAGAAAACCTTTGATTGACTACTTTAGGCCTTTTGGATGCTCATGCACGCTGCTTAACAACTTCGAGAACATAATGAAGTTCGATGCAGTTGGAGATGAGTGCTTCTTTGTTGGATACTCCTCAAGTCAAAAAGCTTATAGAGTATACAACAAACGAACCAAAATGGTTCTCGAGTCTTTTTATGTTGATTGGCAGGAATCCAACTCTACCAATACAGGAGCCGGTCCTGACTGGTTCTTTGACGTGGATGTTGTTTTCAACAATTTCAGCATCATAGATGAACAACCATCTGAAAATCAAGCAGCCGATCCTTCTCCTCTTGAAGATACTCTTTACTCTTCAGAAGACGATGCAGCACCTTTCACCACCCGCTTTTCTCCACTCGTAGCTGATCCAATTGTTCCTCTTCAGACCACAAATGGTGATGCAACTGTTGAAACTACTCCATCTCCTGAAGGTACTCCAGCTTCAGAAGAAACTTCTTCAGTACAACAGTCTGCAAATGATCCATCCAGTTCGTCAACTCCTACAGATCACCTTTCCAATCTGCCTTCCCAAATTCAAGAAGAACCAAACATGGGATTTAAATCTTTTAAGGATCACCCTGTGGAGAACATCATTGGACCAATCTCTGAGGGTGTTCTTACTAGAAATCAGGCAGACAAACTGAATATTGCACTTTCAGCCTTCCTATCTCAGACGGTACCTTTCAGCATTGAAGACGCTGTCAGAGATGCAAGTTGGGTTGAAGCCATGCAGGATGAGATGTATCAGTTTAGAAAGCTAAAGGTTTGGGAACTTGTGGACTTACCTGAAGGAAAGTATCCTATTGGAACAAGATGGGTTTTTCGCAACAAAATGGATGAACGAGGTGTGGTAATTAAGAACAAGGCTCGTTTAGTTGTTAGGGATTTCGTCAACAGGAGGGCATTGATTATGAGGAAGTGTTCGCTCCAGTTGCTAGACTTGAAGCCATTCGTATCTTCCTGGCTTACGCCTCATACAAGAACTTCAAAGTCTTTCAAATGGATGTGAAAAGTGCATTTCTGTATGGGAAGATCAAAGAAGAAGTCTATGTTTGTCAACCCCCAGGTTTTGAAGATCCCCATCATCCCAACAAGTATTACAAACTGGATAAGGCTCTCTACGGACTTCATCAAGCTCCTCGAGCTTGGTATGAGACCTTATCATCATACTTGCTGCAGAATGGGTACACAAGAGGGAAGATCGACATGACCTTATTCACCAAAGAAGTCAACAAACACTCTATTCTTGTTCAGATTTATGTTGATGATATTATCTTTGGCTCCACTGATGAAAACTTGTGCAGGGAATTTGAAAGCATCATGAAGTCTCAGTTTGAAATGAGCATGATGGGAGAATTATCGTTTTTCTTAGGCTTGGAAGTGCAGCAAAAGGAAGACGGAATTCTCATCCATCAAGCAAAGTATACAAGAGACATTCTGGCAAAATTCAACATGACCGACTGCAAGCCGTCCAATACTCCTTTTGCGGCCCAAACAACACTTGTACCAGATCTTCAGGGGCCTTCAGTGAATCCTCATACATATCGATCAATGATTGGCTCCCTGATGTATCTTACAGCTAGCAGACCAGATATAATGTGGGCAGTTGGATGCTGTGCGCGTTTTCAGTCCAATCCTAAGCAATCGCATGAGACTGCAGTAAAAAGAGTCTTCCGCTACCTCAAAGGAACACCTAAACTTGGTTTATGGTATCCTAAGAGCGATAACTTTGATCTAATCGCTTATTCTGATAGTGATCATGCAGGTTGTAGGATAGACAGAAAATCTGTCTCTGGTGGCTGTCAATTTCTGGGTAACCGGCTAGTGTCTTGGCAGAGCAAGAAGCAGACCACCGTGTCAATCTCCACTGCTCAGGCCGAATACACAGCTGCTTCCAGTTGTTGCTGTCAGGTGTTATGGATCCAAAATCAGCTTTTGGACTACGGTTTGAATGTCATGCATACACCTATTTTTATTGATAATGATGCATGTCGTGACATCGTGAAGAATCCAATTGATCATTCTAAAACCAAACACATTGAAATTCGGATTCACTCAATTCGCGATGCACACGACAAAGGGTACATACAGGTGTTGCCTATCGATACTGCTGATCAAAAAGCAGATATCTTTACAAAAGCTTTCGATAAAACCCGGTTTCATCAGTTGGTTTCATGGCTTGAGATGATAAATTTTGAATTAAAAAAAAAATTGTGTATATTTTATAGAAAAATCTTCTTTTCTTTTAAAACAAGATTTTTGGGGGAGAAAGTAAACCGGTCTATTCTTATTGCAAAATTAATTCAGGAAATGATAGGAACTAATCATATCTCGTCAGCATGTGAATAGGACCCAGAGGATGTTGTGGCCTCAAGCAACGATGTGTCGGTAGATTCAGCCTGAAATCAAGTAAACTGCCACTAGGTGATTAACAATGAAGATCTACACGGAAAGCTGGATTCCCACTGTGCTTTAGGTCTGCACAAGCTGAGTCCGGTCATACATAGGTTGAGAAATTAAAAGACACAGAAAATTTTGTGCATATGTAAATCAAAAGACACCTAAGAGTGCAAGCTACCAATGCGGGGCTAAGAAAAACAAAATTTTTGAAACTGAGCAGCAAAAGACACGCAATGTTAGTGACGTGCAAACATACATAGATAGCTCACCAAACGATCAGATGATCATCTTCTCTGCTTATGGTAACATAGACCTGAAGCTCTCATCATCTGATCAAGATAATGATCATCTTCTCTGCTTATGGTAACATAGACCTGAAGCTCTCATCATTATATTTCAATAAACCTTGAGGATCGGTAGGCCAATACCTAGCACACTGTGGGGTCCATAAAATTTTCGTCAATATTATCGAAAAACATGATAAACAGCATCGCCAAACACATGTTGAAAGAGAAAAGGCATGGATTTAAGTGGACAAGCATACCGACAATTGTTCTTAGGCTGCAGCTATCCAACGGGAAGTTGAAACGGGTTCCGGCAGGTATGGTTAGTATGATCTTGAATGCAGAAGGTAAGATTTGGTAAAACCCCCTTTATCTAAAGGATTTGGGCCTTAAATTCACTTTTTGGGCCAAAATGTTGGTCTCTGCGTACTTATTGGGCCCTGCGCACTTAACTCAAGTGCGCAGGCCCATTAGCTGATGTATATATATATTGGGTCAACAACGGTCAAAAAGTTTTATCATCCCAAATTTTTTTTACAAACCCTAATCACCTGTTAACCCTCTGTTCATCATCATCATCGTTCATCATCATCATCCTTATCACAAGTTAATCACACCAAATCACACACAAATCATCCCAAATCAAACCTGATCTCTTCGTTTGTTGATTCTTATCTACTATTTAAGGTAGATATCATATTATTAACGTTTATTTCTTGTGATTACAGGGTACAATAGTATGAATCAGATGCATCAGTTGGTTATTAGTTGTTTTATGGGTTTTTGAAGCTTTGAAGATCTGCGTACTTGAATATGAACAAGTGCGTACTTGTCTCATAGAGACTGCGCACTTGTCTCATAGTCACACAAGATCTCAAAAAAAACCCTAAAAGGAATGCGTACATAACTGTGGACTTAAATCTTGAACGAAGGTTCAAGTGTCTGCGTACTTGCCTAGTACGCAGACCTGACTAGTCTCTAAGATGTTACCATGCCCGGGTGATCTTGAACTGCGCACTTGTCTTTGGCTTGTGTACTAACCAAGTGCTCAGTCAAGCTTGTGCGCACTTAACTGAGCATATGACTACGTGGAACTTTATTTGGACCTGCGCACTTGTCCTTGGTTTGATTACTAACCAAGTGCTCAGTCAAGTATGTGCGCACTTGACTGAGCACATAATACTGTTTGACTTGTTTGGACTGCGTACTTGATATTCTTGGACACTTGGACTCTAAACAACAACATAACTTTCATATTGACTATTAAGACACTTGAACGGACTGCGAACTTAAAACCGGACCTTAATGATCTAACAACTGAAGTTCAAACGTACCATTGACACCGATGACACCGATCGATCATATCTTAATCCAATGACCGTTAAAATTTAAAACCTAAAAAAATATTAATAAAATCTAGGTCTAAGTTCGTTGTCCGTGTAAGTTTAAGTCTAAAGTCAATTATCCGAGATCTAATTGGTTTTTCGTGCTCTTGGTTAAACAGATGGCACTTGACTGGGATCCTAGGGGCATGCACAACCAACCAATGAATCTCGATACTGAGGATGTCAATTTTAGAGATGTCGTGGCTTGGATAAGACGCAGTAAAGTCGGATTTGCTGTGCAGAATGCTGAACCAGTTTACGTCTCCCACATTGAAGACTTTTGGAGATCAGCTAGAGTCGAAACAGTATCAAGGGTCAAGCGTATTAATGCAACTGTCAGAAACAAGCTTGTGATCATTACTGAGGACACAGTTCGAAATGTGCTAAGGCTGCAAGATCAACCTGGAACTTTCAGGTTCATGTCTAAAGCTGATATTCACCAACAATTCAGGATCTTCGGCTACAAGGGTGAATTTGACAAAAGAGGCGATATAAAGAAGAGTCAGCTTACAAGAGACTGGAGACTTATCAGTCATGTATTCTTAATGTCTCTATGTCACAGAAAGGGAGGATACAATGCACTGAGTGCTGAATGGGCGACAGCTATGATTAAGATCTGCAAGGACGAAGTGTTCAATCTGTCAGGCATGATCTTTGACTATATGGTAAAGAATGCAGATGCTGGTTCAGGGAAGTGGGCTATGTATCCGAGGTTTGTCCAGATGATGATAAACACTCAACATGAGGGTCTGCCTGTCGGTGACGAATACATATTCACCAGAGGGGCACGATTCTTCACAGAGTGCAACACACCGGACTGGGAACCAATGCTAGAAAACATGTATGTGGCCCAGCGATATCCGGTTGTTATGGAACTGTACAACAAAATCAAGAAGAGAAGATCAGATGCTGCAGGACCCAGACCACAATCCAGAGCTGCCCCTGCACCTGGATCATCTGAACCCACTCCTTCAGCCCAGCCGACGGCTGAAGAGATTGCCCTAGAAAAATCAAGGGGCAAAAGAGTGGCGACTGAACCAGCTCCATCAAGACCCAGCATAAAGAAAAGACCAGCTGGCTTTACTGCAAGAAGGGAGAGACACGTTGACACCCGAACAGCTTGAAGCCGCTGAAAATGTACGAGCAGTGGCTGAATTTGAAAGGGAAGCAAGAAAGAAAAGAAGAAGAGATCAGCTGCCCAAATCTGAGATTCCCCGTGTTATGACTCAGGAAGATATTGAGGGAGAAGCGGTCTTAGAACAGATGTTTGGGCCTGAACCACCGAACCAACCAGGACCTTCTACTGCTGCCACTTCAGCTCCAGGGCCTTCCACTGCTGCCGCATCAGCCCCCAAAGCTCCAACCCACCGATCAGCTGAACCTTCCTCATCAGCTCCTGCTGCACCTCGTCGAAAACCGGTGCATCAGGAACTATACGAGAAGCTTGTGAAGGAGGTAGGTAAAGTTGCGGCCAGGGAAATCTGCACGCTGAAAAGTGATGTGCACAATAACCAGGAGCTAAAAAAGAAGGTGAAAAAGCTCAAAGGCAAGAACAAGAAAATGGAGAAAGTGATAAAAGATCAAAGATACCTGATTAAGTTTCAACATCAGGTTCAAGTGGAGATGTTTGACATGTTTCAGGATTTGAAGAAGCAGTTAACTGGTGCTCCTAGCGCTACTTTTGATGAGACTTTCGATTTCGGAAAGTTTCTGGAGGCAGAAAAAGAGAAAGAAAAAGCGGCTGAGGAAAGTGAAGTGGACGAGGTTAGCGAAGATGAAATGCCTGACAGGTTTGTGGAAATGGGAACAGATCAAGAAGTCGTTTATGAGACATCCGATGGGCACAAATTGGACCCTGAAAGAGCAGCTTGGTTCCCAAGAAGGCCCATTACCATTCCTGCCTTACATCAGAACATCCATCATACCAGGTCTGCTCACCGGGAAAAGATTATCTCATGGAAATATGATGCTGAAAAGAGACTGTATGCTGTGAAAAGGAGAGGGGGGTAATCCAGTACTTCAAGGGTCAGAAGGAGCTGAAATCTCTTCCCCGATGGGATATCAGGGAGCTTAGCAGGGCCCCATTCCTTAATCCCTCACTTGACTCCCAGGCTGCCATGGTTGAAAACTTTATCAGGAAAGAGTGTGAGAATGACTTCCAGATCCTTAAGCCGCAAAAGCCCAGAAGAAGAATATCAAAGACAAGAATCGATTCAGCAACGGGAAGAGGGATGATAACTTATGTGATAGACCCTCCTCAGGTCGTCACACGAGTTCCGATCAGATCCGAGCTTCCAGTGATGCTAAGGAACTTCAAAAAATGGTTCTATGACAGCAACACTGGTGAAGCGGTCATCAAGCTGGAAAACGATTCAGAGGCACTGAGGATTTTGGATCCGGTTGATGTGTTTGCACTAAATTTGTCAGATCTGAATATGCTATTTGCAAATCAGATCAATGTTGGTGCCGGAAACACATTGTTTGAAGAAGCCGTGCTGTTTAGAAGGGCAGTGGATAGGGCATTGAAACTGAAGAGTGAGCTGCTGGATATAGTCGACAGGATAAACGCAGCAGACAAAGAAAAGGAGGACAGGGAAAAGGCTGCGCAAGCTGCTGCTGATGCTGTTACAGAAACTGAAGCTGCTGCTGCTACAGAAACTGCTGCTTCAGAGGTACTTCCAGAAGATCCTGCATCAGTGGCTAATCCTGAAGGAACTACAACAGAATCTATCCAAACTTCTCCAGCAGCTGAAGTAGATCCAGTCGCACTGTACTTACAAGACCCTCCTGCACAGGTTGAGGGGGAGGAAAGCGATGTGGATGTAGACTGAAGATTGAAGACTGGTAGCTGTGGTCTAGGGGGAGTATTGTTGGGTTATATTGAGACCACAGTTACCAGAATAGAGACTTTTGAATGATTATTGTAAAGCTTAATAGTTGGAGGACCTTACATGTAATTATAGCATAGTTTAGTACACCAAACCCTCTGCTGCGCACTTAAATGGACGGGCCCTGCGCACTTATGTTAAGTGCGCAGGCCCAGATGCTGCTTATATATAGTTTGTGTGTGCACAGCTAGGGTTTAGGGTTTTTGAGATTATCTTTGTAGCACACATTGAATAGGTGCGTACTTATTGTGGTATTCCAAGGTTATTCATTATCAAATCAGATATGGAATCATCATGTTGTTCATTGTGTGTGTCGGGTCTTTCAATATTCATCTAGTTTTCTTTGTTTCTTGGATTAATCACTTGAAACACCTAACTAATAGGTGTTTCCAAGTGATAACAATCTATTGCATTCAACAAGATCTAGGATTTCGGGACTACATCCGTCGCTCCAGTAAGCGACTTCAGACTGCTTCCTCGGGTCAGGGGAGCTCTTCCGCTGTTCCCTTGGTCTTTGGAGATGAAGACGAGGATTCTTCTTTAATTTCTACTGCCTTGGGGTATACTCCTGCCTCCGGGAAAGGCAAGCTCACATTGTCCTCCCCGAAGAAGGACGAAGTCGTTTTCAAGAAACCAAAGGATGTTGTTGTCAAAGGTGCTAGTCCGAAATTGTTGCGAACCGAAGGAGGTGAGAGTTCTAAAGCTGCTGTCGATGATGTTTCTGACGTTCCTGTCCAGAGAGAGTCCGGTGAAGGAGTGTTTGTGCCGGACTGGGATATTAAAGCCACTGATCTGTTGAAGAAGGCTTCTGTTTGTCGTGATCTGATTGACCATTGTGTCCCTGATGCTGAAAGAGAGCTTCACAAGGAATGGATGGACAAGGATGTTATGAAGAAGATGTATTACCACTTTGGGCAGTTTCTGTCTTTGTTCCCCGATGGTATGGCAAGGTGGGGAGAATTGATGGCGAGAAGAGAATAAGTGGAGGAGTTTTATGAAGAGCATGAGGCCGAGTTGGTTAAGGCGAAGGAAGAATTGACAAAGCTTGCTGCTCGGGAGAAGGATTTGGTTCATGAATTGGCTGTGTCTAAGACCCAACTTGGCTTAGAGAAGGAGAAGTTTGAGAAGATGTTCAAAGGTCTGCATGATGAGAAAGCGAAAGTTGCTGAGGAGAGGGAAGGGTTAGCTCTAGCACGGGAGGCAGTTAAGCAGGAGCTGGCTGAGGTGGAGAAGGTGGGAACAGAGCTCCGGGTCCAGGTGGACCGTTTAACTGAAGAAAGGGAGTGGCTAATCTCCAAGGGGGTAGCTCGTTTTGTTACCAACATCCTGCACTCTCAAGAGTTTAATGCTCCTCTGGCGGATATTTATGCAAAAGCCATATCTTTTGGCCGCCATGGAGGGATTCAAGCCGGTTTCAAAGCGGCTCAGGAGGGTCAGGGGCTTGAGGAGCTGCCATCCTTTAAGCCTTCTTCTGGTGAAGAGTTTGTGAACGCTGTGAAGGCAATGGAGCTTGCCACCTATCCTTACATCTCCGCCATTGCCAAGGCTTCTGAGCAGCCTCTCTCCTTCTTGCAAGATTTGGAGCCAGAGGGTTTGAAAAAGGATGTGGCCAATCAAGTGTTTAGCTCCTATGTGTCAAAGAGGCCTCTCATGATCATGTTGGAGGGAGCTGACGGTGGGAGGGTAGTTCTAAACGTGCAAAACCTGCTGATTCTTTAAAGGTTCCTAATCTGGAGCAGGTATTCGAGAGTCCTTCCCCCCCTTCAAGCTCTGGAGGTTGAGTCCATCCCTCCTTCCATCGAAGATGATCCATTTGCAGGTCTTGACACTGATGACCTTTACGATGATGTTGGTAACCAAGCCTTGGCTTCCACCGGTGAGGATGATGCCACCAATGAAGCCGAAGACTCTGCTACTCCATGATCCAGCCTTGTTTTAGTCTTTTCAAGTTTTTAGAATGTCTTTTGTAATCAGACTCTACTGTACTTAGCCCTTGGGGCGTTTTATGTTTGCTTTTTAATGGAATGCTCCCCCTTTAGGGGTGATGCCTTAGCTATGTTTAATGTTTTGTTGTTTTGACTCTGTTACTTGTCGTTTATAGTGTTTACAATGTCTTTAACATTTCTCCTTGAGTTGGATGCTGCAGTCACCCAACTTAGGATACTTAGCTAAGGAACCGATGCAATGCTTACCCTATTAGCTTGTTTGTTTATGTTTAACCCTTTTTTAAAGGGTTTTTTTTAGTGATATGTTCGTTTTCGTGTGTTGTGAACATGTGAGAGCTGTCTTGGTGTGAGGAGCTCACCCTCTTTCATGGGTTTAGGTATTCCTTCAAAGGACTTGTCCCATGGAGTCGTGGATTGTATTAGGGACTCACCCTGTATAAAGGAAGTTTACTTAGCCTTGTTACTTGTTGAGCAGTTGTGGCCTGGGAGCTCATCCTCGTTTCATGGGTAGGCATAGCGCCGAATCCCATGGAGCCTAGTTAGGAGGGGCTCACCCTTTGATAAGATAAGCGACAAGTTAATAATTTGAAACATAGTTCATTCATTAATCATGATTTTTGGAATACAAAGAGACGTTACAACTATTAAACATAGAAACGTTTCAAGTGCTTGTCACTCCAATGCCTTGGGATCATTCTGCCATTAGGGTCGGCTAGCTTGTAGGATCCCCTTTTGTGTGCTTCCTTAACAACATAAGGTCCCTCCCATCGGGGACCTAGCTTGCCTACGTCTTGCTGCCTGCTGGCTTCATTACATCTTAACACAAGGTCCCCCGGCCTGAAAGCCTCTTTTCGCACCCTTGTGTTGTAGTAGGCTTCAAGCTTCTTTTTGTATCTGGCCTCCCTGATGGAGGCTTGGTCTATTGACTCTTCGAGGAGGTCCAGGTTATGTAGGACCTCCTTTTGATTGTGTTGAGCGTCTTGACGGGCAATTCTTCCTGAGCTTACCCCTATCTCGGCTGGTATGACAGCTTCGCTTCCGAAGACAAGGCTATACGGTGTTCTTTGGTGGCTTGTCTTTTCCATGGTCCTTATAGCCCAAAGGACGCTCGGGAGCTCATCAACCCATTTCTTGCCACATCTTCCTAGCTTCTGTTCATGCGTTCAACTTGTCCGTTGGACTGGGGGTAGGCTACTGAGCTGAAGACTTGCTTGATTCCTAGCTCGGAGCACCAGCTGCTGAAGGGTTTGTTGGCAAACTGCTTCCCATTGTCTGTCACGATCTCCCCTGGCTGCCCATATCGGCAGACTATTTGTTCCCATACGAAAGTTATCACCTGTTTCCCTGAGATGGTAGCCAATGGCCTGACTTCTGGCCACTTGGTGAAAAAGTCGACGGCTACAAGGAGGAACTTCAACCTTCCAGGAGCTTGTGGGAAGGGACCCACAATGTCCATTCCCCATTTGTAGAAGGGCCATGCCGAGATGATGGGAACAAGGTCATGCTTGGGGTTGGTCTTCACCGGTGTTTGCAGCTGACAAGCTTCACATCTTCGGATTGTCTCAAAGGCATCCTTGTGAATGGTAGGCCAATAATAGCCTAAGTTCATGAGCTTTGATACCACAGAGCGAGGCCCAGCATGCATTCCACATATACCCTCAAGTACCTCCCTGATGAGGTAGTTACTCTGATTGGGGCCTACACACCTCAGTAGGGGTGCCAAGTATCCCTTCTTGTAGAGCTTGTCGTCTTCGATTACATATTGCCTTGCCTTTATGACCAACCGCTTAGCTTTTTGTTCGTTTTCTGGTAGTTTCCCTTCCTTTAAGTAGGACATGATGGGCGTCATCCATGTGGCTTCTGTTTCGGTGACAACATCTTGTACTTCCTTGTCATCAATGGATGGTTCTTTCAGCACCTCGACTAGGACCTTCTTGGTTAGGTGAGCAAACGTCAAGGAGGCCAGCTTGCTGAGGGCATCTGCCTGCTTGTTCTTGGTTCTTGACACTTGTTCTAGTGTGAAGACTTTGAATTCCTTGATGAGCTCCTTGACTTTGTCTTTATACCTAATCATTGAGGGCTCTTTGGCTGTGTATCCTCCATTTACTTGTTTGACCACCAGATTTGAATCAACGAAGACTTTTAGTTCTTGTACCTTCATTCTTTTTGCCAATCTCAACCCGGCCAGGAGGGCCTCGTATTCAGCAACGTTGTTGGTGCAGGGGAAGTCTAGATGGAGGGCATAAGTGTATTCGGTTCCGTGGGGGTCCTTGATGACAAGACCGGCCCGGAACCTTCTACACTTGAGGCTCCATCAGTAAAAAGACACCATTTCCCCTTGAGGTCAGGCTGTTTTTCGACCTCGTTCATTTCTTCTTCTGCCTGCAGGGTGGGTAACTCAGCAAGAAAGTCAGCAAACACTTGTCCTTTGTAAGCTCTCCTCGGCAGGTACTCTATCTTGTGCTCCCCTAGACCAATGGCCCACTTTGCTAGTCTCCCCGAATCTTCTGGTTTTTCTAAGATGGATCGTATGGGTTGATCTGTGATGACCTTTACCGGGTGAGCTTGGAAGTACCGCCTTACTCTCTTGGCAGTGTGTACAAGTGCTAACACAAGCTTCTCTATGGGAGTGTAGTTAACTTCGGCATCTTTGAGGGCTCTGCTGACAAAGTAGACGGGAACTTGTTCTTTACCTCGATCTACCAAGAGGACTGAGCTTACCGCTTCCATTCCTGCAGACAAATAAACTGTTATTACTTCCCCTTTCTCAAGGGCTGCCACTTCGGGCAGGGAAGCTATGTGTTTCTTGAGTTCCAGGAAGGCAGCCTCTGCCTCGATTGTCCAGCGGAAATCCTTCTTGTCAACACAATTTTTGAGCGTTTTGAAGAAAGGCAAGGATTTTTCCGCGGACTTAGGCAAGAAACGTTTTAAAGCAGCAATTTTACCATTGAGGCTTTGCACTTCCTTCTTTGTGGTAGGAGACTTCATATCAAGGACGGCTTGGACCTTGCTCGGGTTTGCCTTGATGCTTTGCTTTCCAACAATATGGCCCAGAAACTTCCCCTCCTCGAACCCAAAGGAGCATTTGACAGGATTGAGCTTCATGTTTATTCTTCGGAGGTTGTCGAACGTTTCTCGGATGTCCTGGATCATTGCTTCCTTAGATTTGCTTTTGATGACTAGGTCATCTACATAAGCTTCCATGTTCCTTCCAATTTGCTTCGAGAAAGCTTGATCCACTAACCGCTGGTAGGTAGCCCCTGCATTTTTCAAACCAAAGGGCATCTTTTGTAACAAAAGATTCCCCTATCAGTGTGGAAGGCCGTCTTCTCCTCATCTTCTTGCTTCATTTGAATTTGGTGATACCCCTTGTAGGCATCTAAGAAGCACTTGTATTGGAAGCCAGTGAGAGAGTCTACCTTCCAATCGATTTCGGGCAAGGGTAGCAATCTTTAGGGCAGGCTTTGTTGAGATCCTTGAAATCGACACACATTCTCCAAGATCCGTCTTGTTTGGCAACCATGACCGGGTTTGCTACCCAAGAGTGATACTGGACCTCTCTGAGGATATCTGCCTCAACCAACTTCTCCACCTCCTGACAAGCAGCCTGGCTCCTGGCTGGGGCCAAACTTCTTTTCTTTTGGACGACTGGCTTGTATGAGGGGGCTATGTTAAGAGAGTGTTCAGCCATACTTCTAGGGACACCAGTCATGTCCCCGGGGCACCAAGCAAATATGTCTTGATTATCCTGCAAAAGGTTGATTAGCTCACACGTAATCTTATCAGGAAGCAGATTGTTTACTTTGATGGTCTGCTCCTGGTAGGCAGGGTTTATGCTGATTTCCCGGATGGGACCGCTGCTTGGCGTTTCTGGCCCCCTGGGGCCTTTGGTTTCTTACACGGAGGCTATCAAAAGGGCCTCTGCTGTCGGCTTCAGGGTTGCAACTCCATTAGGAGTGGGGAGCTTCATTAAACCATGCGTTGTTGATACTACCGCGCCGAAGGTAGCGATTCCCATTCTTCCAATAAGGACGTTGTAACTTGAAGGGTACCTGATAACAGAGAAAGTCAACTCTTCTGTCCTTGACAGAGAAAAGATGACGATGTAACTCGTAGGGTACCTGATAACAGAGAAAGTCAACTCTTCTGTTCTTGACAAGTCTCCATCCCTGAAACAGACGCTAAGTGTGAGCTTCCCTAAGGGATGTACTCGTTCCCTCGAGAAACCCACCAAGGACGCGTCCGATGGCTTGAGCTTGGCTTTGATCTCCGGGCTCAAGGATTCAAAGCATCATTCATACATCACCTCTGATGAGGCTCCGCAGTCCATGTACACCCTATCTATAGGGAAGCCATCCAGTTCAGCTTTCACTATTACCGGTGTAACGATCAGTTCATCGGGAGCAGGAGGAAGACAGATGTATTGTTTGTTCCAAGGCTCGGTGCGAGCCTTCTTTGCCTGCTGGGCTCCTTCAAGACTGACCATGTTGACCTCCTTGTATTTCTTTCCTTCATCCCTTCTTCCTTTGATGTCTTTGATCAGGTGAGCCAGCTCCCCGGACTTAACAGCCTCTTCTATCCTCTTCTTCAGATGGTAGCAATCGTTCGTGTGATGTCCTGTATCATTATGAAAGGCACAATGCTTGCTGGCATCCCTCTTGTTAGTTGGCTTGGACAAAGGTCTGGGAGGTCGAAAGGTGTACTTGACTTCCTCTGTGGAGAGTATCTCCTGAGGGTCTTGGTGAGAACAGTGAAAACTTGTCTTTCTCTTTCGTGGTATCTTCCTGACCTTGGGGATCGTCTCCTTTCTTCGTTCCTTTGATTGTCGAAGGATCTTCCTGATTGTTTTTCATTGTAAGGTTGGAAAGGAGGTCTTCGGGAGCTTGTTGAGCTGTCTCTCCAGCTCCCTCGATCCCTCTTCCTGGAATCCTGTCGAGTTAATGCTTCTTCCCCCCTGAGGAAGGCTTCTGCCCTCTCGAATGCCTCCTCCATGGTTTGGGGGACATCTTCATGGAACCTTCTTAGCAACTTTTTGGGACGGATGGCCCCCATGAACCCTGACACCCGGATCTTCTCGGTGACACCACTATACTGCAGACCTTCCCTCTTGTACCTTTCGATGAAACTACAGAGGTTTTCATGCTCCCCTTGTTGGATTTGGTGCAATATGGCGGCATCTTTGGTGCATTTCCTGAGGGGGTTAAAGTTTGAGGTGAAACCTCTCCTTAAATCATCGAACGAGGAAATGCTCCGAGCCGGTAGGCCACTGAACCATAGACGAGCTGGTCCTACCAGGGTTTGCATGAACATGTGGCAGCACTCGGCATCGTTCCATTTTTCCACAGTTGCTGCCCCAGAGAAGACATTCAAGTGATCATCAGGGTCTTTCGTGCCGTCGTATGTTTTCACATTAGCTGGCATTTTGATCTTGTTGGGGAAATCAAAATGAGCGATGTGCTCGGCAAAGCATTCTAACGACTTAGGTCGGTATGGCTTCGAAGGTGTAGCCTCGCCCCTAGCTTCGGCCGTGGAGGCTTGAACCATGGGTTGGGAGGCTCCCAGACCCTGTCCTCCCGTAGGGGGGTTGCTGGCACTTGGTTCAGAGGTGGTGGATATTGCCAAGGATACCCTCCCGGCCATGTGGGAAAGTAAGGTGGTACATAGGGCGAGTATTGAGGCTGTGAGTAGTTAGGATACATCGTTCCTGGAGGGACAACAGATCCTCCAGCAAGACTTCCTGCTCCCGCAAGGGAGGCAGCCACTGCACTGCTGGCCAGAGGTAATGACCTCAAAGATTCTTCATAGGGGAGTAGTGTTGAGGTCCCCGGGGAGAGCACGGAATTACTAGGACCTCCTCCTCCTGAGCAGATATCCCCTTGACTGTTAAGGTAGGGATGAGGATTTGTGTTGGCACGTCGGGTTGCTGGTGAGGTAGTGGTTCCCAGCAACGGAGGACCAGGTGAGAGGGAGACAACAGGCTCTTCGTCGTAAGACAACCTGACTCTTACTCCTCTGGACCTTTCCTCTCGCACGTAACCGTTCAGGAGGTCTCGGAGTTGCAAGAAGTTTATTCGTACTCCCTCCGGGGTGATGTCCATTCGTTCAACAGGCAACAACAAGTCGTCCCTAGGAGACGAGTTAACAGCCCTTGAGGACGGCGGCGTTTGGAAGTTGAGCATGTCTCCTAGAGACGGTTCGACTTGTTGTCCGTCCGTTCCAGGTGTTTCATGGCCAGAAGCGTCACCTGAGGTGTGACTAGTGGCCGGAGTTTCTGAAAGACCCCCTCCTAGGCGGTTATCTCCACCAGTCATCACAAAAGGAGGTTACTTAGGAATAAATGGGACTGTAGAAACTCTCAACAGTTTTGTTCAAAGTAGCGACAGCCCCACGGTGAGCGCCACTTGTTGCTACAACAAGGAAAATGACCGGTATTAGGTTAGGAGATGCTTAGGATTATAGGTTAAAGGTATGTTATGTTGAGATTTAGGTTTTAAGTTTAGGTTCAGATTTAGTTGTGGGATCAGGGGTCTTCAAGCTCCTGGAAGGACCTGCACAAAGGTAGCAGACACCGTTAGCCTTAACGCAGGAGGGAGCCTCCTGCGTTTGGACTCCGGCGTGAGAATAAACTATGTATTCATTTGGACTTGGGAAATAATGAAGTAGAGAGTATTAGAGTAGAGAGAATGAGTGAGAAGTGTGTGTGGAATGTCTACCCAAGGGCCTCCTTATATAGGCAGTGGAATTCTGCCCAGGAGCTCCCTCATGGTAGCTTCCTTACCATACCTGGATGTATTTGACCCTCTTTTAGTTCCCTGCAGTGAGACTTTACCCTTTTAGGATATTTTCAACTTTTATCATTTTCAATGCAAAGCTTGGAGCTGTGTGGTGTTTTGTCCTTTGCCATGATAATAAGCAAAAATCCTCTTTTTGCATTTCCAAGACTTTTCACTGTTTACTTTCTGCCCTGAGGCTTCTATATGGCAGGCAAGCTGCCTTATATCAGCTCCACTAAGTCAGGCAACCTCTTAATCAATTTTATTTTGCTTATCTTTTCGACGAGGGGTCTAAACGTTGTCGTTTTAGGACACACGTCATCACATACATTATAGGTGTTGTCGTCGTCGACCATTGCTTGGAAGGGAACTGAGGATCGGTCCCATACAACCATTGAGCGGTTAACACGTGTTATACCATAAGGGGTGAGTTTATAATACCTTTTTGTTGATGTTTTGGTTATGATTTAATGAACAGGGAAATAAGGGATTATAAGGCGACGAACATAGTAACTTTCATAAAGGTGATAAAAGATTAACTTCATATAGAAAAAACTAACGTTGTAATTGTTTATTGAGATTTAGAATTAGACTACGGAGGGGGAAAATGGGAATAAAGCGCTATGTGACACTTGTGTGACCGTGTGTGAAGGGTGAAAATTGTGAGGAGTGATACGGGGTGAAAGGGATATATTATTATTATTATTATTATTATTATTATTATTATTATTATTATTATTATTATTATTATTATTATTATTATTATTATTAGATTAAAAAAAAAAAACAAACTAGCTAATCAGAAAATGCCACCTAGCCCAACACATCCCCCCACGCCCATGAAATCTTCCCCGTCCAAAGCCTCCCCCCCCCCCCCCTCTTTCCACGCCCCCACGGGGTGGTGTAGAGAGTTTGAAGCCCCTTTCTCCCTCTTCCCGCCCCATTCCGGATAGAGTTAGGGGCTGTTTGGCACCCTCTTAACCATCCAGATCTGAATCATTCAACATTCAGACTGTTTGTTTCAGCATCTGAATGGAATGATTAAGTGCTGACCCATTAAGCTAATAAGGGAGGCTGAATGATTCAGCTCTTTAACCATTCAGAGCCTCTTAACCATTCAAACCATCTTAATGATTCAGCACTTAATCAACCAAACAACCCCTTAGAATGATAATTTCTTTGAAACAATCCATAGCTAGGAAGAATATTATAAGTTTATAACTATTAGTTTATATTAGAATTTGATTCAAGCCGAAGCTTAGGGTAGCGTTTGGTATGAATGAATCAAAAGTGGAATGTAATAGATCATTCCCATGGAATGAAATTAAACATGTTTGGTTACCATGTAGTAATGGAATGGATCATTTCATAAGGAATGAGATTCCTTCCATTTTAAGAATTTTCATTCCTTGGTAAGGTGGTGTTTTTTTTCATTCCTTCAAAGAATGGAAACAAATATATTATTATTGTTATTGTTATTGTTATTGTTATTGTTATTGTTATTGTTATTGTTTTTGTTTTTATTATTATTATTATTATTATTATTATTATTATTATTATTACAACCCACCATCGTTGTCATCATCCAACCACCACCGCCTATTGCCGCCACCCACGACCATTGCTACCATCGACGTAACCCACCATTGTCACCACCGTCCAACCACCACCACCACCTGCGTCACTGCCACCCACTGCCTCCACGACTGTCATCGCCACCACCACCCACCGTCATTGCTGCAACCCACCACTGCCGTCGTCGCCCACCCACAAATCGTCACCGCCATCGCCCACTGCCACCACCACCGTTGCCGCCTCCACCCACCACTACCGTCACTGCTGCCACCCATCACTCACTATCGATTTTATATTTTCGTTTTTTCTTACATACCAAATAACACAAAGTAAGAAATCATTTCATTCCCACATGATAACCAAACAAGACATGGAATGATAATGATCCATTCCATTACCTCTCCCATTCCATTACCTCTTCCATTTCATTCCCTCTCTCATTCCATTACCCCATACCAAACAGACCCTAGAAGTTTTATCAAGTTGCTTTAGGGGAACATTGTTTGATACTTGCTACATTTCATAAGCTCAAGCCAACCTAAACAAGAGTTAAAAGACAACTTTTTACAGAATGGTTTCTATCAAGTAGTTGACTAAAACGTTTTTACCAATGTTTTGAAATCTAGACCGGGCTAGCCGGTCAGACTGGGAACCGGACCCTAGATTGGCTCGAGTTGTTGGGTTGGACCGCTGGACATCGGACCGGTGGATGGACCGGAGGTCGGACCAGAAAACCGGTCAATCGAACCGGGTTTTTAAGGGGTGGACCGTTTTTTTTGGCTCGTCGAACCGGTTGGACTAGTGACGTCCCAGAGGCGGCTTCAGTTTGACGTCCGGTCCGGTTGTGAAAACATTAGTTTTTACGGCTTAAATGAGGTTTTCATGTTAAGAATCGGGGTAACATAATGTATTACGATGAAGATCGATAACCTAATTATGGTCGTGAGTCGTCAGTTTTATGTAGGGGTGCTAAACGGGTCGGGTTCGCGGGTTGGTGGGTCCAACCCGACCCGAACCCGAAAATTTTACATGAACCCGAACCCGACCCGAACTGAAAATTGTGAGATACATATCAACCCGAACCCGACACGTGCAACCTGATTTTTTTTTATTTTTTTCGCAAACTAATGTATTAAAATTAAAATTTTACTACAAAAAATACAAATACATATAAAACATTTATGTTTTATTTATAAAATCTCATATTAATTTCTATTTTAAGTTATAAATGTAGCATAAAATACCTAATCAAATTAATTTATAACATAAAAATATTGTATAAAAAACAATATATAGTATAAATAGGTTAAACGGATCAACCCGCCAACCTGACCGGGTTGACCCGAACCCAACCCGTTTAGCTAAACGGGTTCACGGTTTCAACCCGAACCTGACCCGAACCCATTTAGATTAAAACCCAAACCCACTAATTTCGTGTTAGGTTCGGGTCGTGTTTTCGTGTCGTGTCAGAAATTTACACCCCTAGTTTTATGTGAATCATTGAGTTAGACCATCCACAAAAAGGACCACTAAAAACCCCTAAAAATCTGTCTAGACAACTGTCACGTCAGAAAAGCATACATTCTTTAAAAACACTAAAAACTCACCCAATAAGGAAACCTAAAAACCTCTAAAAATATTGCCACATCATCACCACATTTTACATTTATTTAAAAGGTTTTTTTATAATAATATCCCTAATCAAATTAATTATTATAAAAATTTCTATTTTAAGTTATAAATGTAGCATAAAATACCTAATCAAATTAATTTATAACATAAAAATATTGTATAAAAAACAAATATATAGTATAAATAGGTTAAACGGATCAACCCGCCAACCTGACCGGGTTGACCCGAACCCGACCCGTTTAGCTAAACGGGTTCACGGTTTCAACCCGAACCTGACCCGAACCCATTTAGATTAAACCCAAACCCACTAATTTCGTGTTAGGTTCGGGTCGTGTTTTCGTGTCGTGTCAGAAATTTACACCCCTAGTTTTATGTGAATCATTGAGTTAGACCATCCACAACAAGGACCATTAAAAACCCCTAAAAATCTGTCTAGACAACTGTCACGTTAGAAAAGCATACATTCTTTAAAAACACTAAAAACTCACCCAATAAGGAAACCTAAAAACCTCTAAAAATATTGCCACATCATCACCACATTTTACATTTATTTAAAAGGGTTTTTTTATAATAATATCCCAACCCCCCCCCCCCCCCCCACCCACCCGACCCATCTATTAGGTGTTTAGAGTTTTGTTGTGAAAAACCTCCACAAAAAATCATCCCCACAAATAGACACCCTCCTAAAAACCTCATCAAAAAACCACTAAAAACCCTTATTGTGGATGCTCTTAGGAACACACGTACAAAACGGTAATAAATCGCAACTTAATTGCACAAGAAAACGTATAAAGATTATTAAAGGCTAACTAGCTATCAACGGCTCCGGTCCGTTAGTTTTTTTTTTTTTTTTTGAAAATTGAACTTCATTAAACACAAAAACGGAACAACTCCATTCCTAAGATAGGAATGGAGCAACCTAATCAATTACATGATGGAGAATTTACTTCATTTATCCCAATCTACATACACTGATTTCTGCCTATTTTTAACCCATAAGTATCCCAATGCTTTAATATCTGCCACGACTTCCGCCACTTTAACCTTTTTGTTCTCAAAAGTAATCTCGTTCCTTGCCTTCCACAAGCGCCAACAATCCACAATAATGATGCCCCTAAGCACTTCTCCTTTGACCTCTGACAACCGAACATATGTATGTTGTTCCAACAAATCTTTAAACGTAAAAATGATAAAATTCGGAACACCACACCATTTTGCCACCGCCTGCCAAACCCCTGCTGGAACAATACAAGCTGTAAACAAATGACCCACTGATTCCTCGTAATCTCCACATAATGCACATTTATCAAACCGAACCATTATCTTCCGCCTTTTTAATGCATCTTTCGTAGGAAGGTGCCCCATTTCAGCTCTCCATGCGAATAAATTGCACTTCAACAGAATCCACATGCGCCAATTAAACACATAAAACGCCATCCAGTGAGCCGAACACTACAGCAACCGTTTCACACTTTGAACCGCGAATACACCATCCTTGTCTCCTATCCACTGCCAACTATCCCTACCTCCAGATAACTCATCAACCTGCAGAATGGACTGCAGATCAGGCAACTTATTCTGTTCGTCTTCAGTGTGCAGCTGCCGAGCCCAGTCCCAGTTCCAACGTCGATTTCCATTACCATCCAAAGATTCTTTCCGCAATTAAACAACCCTTTCATCCTTTCTAATCTGAACATAAGCGGAAACAAATCTTTTAATCTTCCTTGACTCAGCCACAAGTCCAGCAAAAAAACGAGTCTCGCTACCGTCCCCAACCTTTCCTATAATCTGACTATCAACATCGATCCCCACCTCCTTTAATTTAACAGTAGCTTTAATAACTTTAGTCCAAACCCCTTGAAACCTTTGACTAATTGGAAAGGTATCCCATCGTCTTCTATTAAAATGAATCCCGTCTATCACTTGTCTCCAAAGCGCCCCTCTATCATTTCTATATCTCCATAACCACTTCGCTTATAAAGCATCATTACAATCACTAAGCTTTGAAATACCGAGACCACCTTTGCTCTTTGGTAAAGTAACTCGCTGCCAAGATATCCACGCCATCTTCTTAACCTCGGCACCGCCACCCCATAAGAACCTCCTAACCATAGATTCTAAAGATGTTATAATTTTCTTCGGCGCCTTAAAGAGCGAAAAATAATACGTCGGTAAGCTTTCAAGAAACGATTTAATTAAAACTAATCTACCTCCCATAGATAAACAATTTGCTTTCCATTTGGATAGGCGATTCCGAAACACCTCTAAAATAGGCTCCCAACTTGTTATCTTATTCATGTTCACCCTACCTTGATTCTAAGATACATAAACGGGAGCTCCCCCACCCTACAACCTAGAACCGAACCCAATCTGTCAACCTCCACCGAATCAACACCTAACCCAAAAAGATTAGACTTATTCAAGTTGATACGAAGACCTGAGCAAATATGAAACAATCTCAACACTCTCGCCACATTTCTCAAATTGTTCTCCTCCCATTCTCCCACAACCAACGCATCATTAACGTATAATAAATGTGAAAGCAAAGGGCTCCCATTAGGCACTTACACCCCCTTCACAATATCCATCTCCACCGCCTTAGATAACAAGCAAGTAAATGCTTCCATCACAATTATAAACAAGAACGGGGAGATAGGATCTCCTTGCCTAACACCTTTATTACAATCAAACTCGAATGTCGGAGCTCTATTCATCTTTTTCAAAAATAAAAATTATATTCTTTCTTTAATATTATAAATATCGGAATTATATTTTATTTATTTTAAGTCAAACTCAGCCCATGTTGACCGACTATATCCGATTTTGACCGAGTTTAACCAATTTGATCGAGTCTAAGTAACTAAGCGGAGTTTAAGAAAATCGACTTTGACACGCTACCTTGTAGAGATTACTTGGAGGGTACACGGGCTCCAACGAGAGGAGTTTTACAATACTAACATGAACTATAAATATGTGAGCATCAAGTAAAGCCATCGATCCAAGATCGGACCTTGCTATCTGCCACTTTTGTCTTGTTTTTAGTCCTTGAAGAATAAGTGTTACAATGGGTCTAAGAAATATATATATACTATATTTTTTTGCCTATCTATTGAGTATAAATATTGAGAGACTAGAGGTTATTGTGTGTCTTTGTCTAATTTTTTTTTTTTTGGAAGGCAAATTTCATTAAACACAAACCAAACGAGGAATCTCCAAGACGGAGAAACCACTACAACCAATTACATCACATCTATACTAAAATATTTCCACTCATTCCAACCCACCGCCCCCTTGTTACATCTATTATAAAACCAAAGAAATCCCAACGCTTTAATATCCGAAACGATTTCTGCGACATTTTTGCTTGTATCTTTGAAAATCTTGTCATTCCTTGCCTTCCAAAGCCGCCAACACGTGATAACCAAAATACGTTGAAGCGCCATCTTTTTAACTCCTGACCATTTAGAGTACGAGACCATCTTCATAATATCACTAACCGAAAAGAAATAGAAGTACGGAAGCTTGACCCAACTAGCGATCCCATTCCTAACACCATTCGCCACAATACACGCTGTAAATAAATGATCTACACTTTCTTCCTGGTCTTCACACATAATACAAAGCGAGCTCCCAACATTAATATTTCTTCTCAATAAGGCAATCTTAGTCGGGATCCTATCCAAAAGCATCCTCCACATGAAAACATTACATTTGATAGGCAGCCATTTAGTCCAAATATAATCTTCATTACTTGAATTGTTTATGTTAGTATCTAGCCACCTTTTTACTTCCATCACTGAGAACCCAGGTATCGCACCATTATTCCAAACCCAAGAATCCCTATTGGAGCCCAACATTTGAAGCCCAATCACCTCCATACAATTCTGCAGCTGCTGGGCCTCCACTGGCGCATTGGGCTGCCTCTTCCACATCCAGTTAAAAGATTGACCTGCCTCTCTAAAGCTTATACGATCTCGCACCTTACACCCTTTATGTTTTTCCAATCGAAATAAGTCTGGAAATAAGTATTTCAGCGGTTTCTGATCAGCCCACACATCTATCCAAAATCGAATATCGTCTCCATTTCCAAGTCTCCCACGAATCATATCCACACTACTAACCCCTCCCACCTTCAATCTCGCACTACTTTTTACCAACTTTGTCCACGTACCAGAGAACCGAGAGTTATTTGGAAAAGTATCCCACTTTCTCTTGGATCCATGAATAGCATCTACCACTCTTCTCCACATCGAACCACTTTCATTTTTATATCGCCACAACCACTTCACCAAAAAAGCGTTATTGCAATCCACGAGCTTACGAATACCCAAACCACCTTTATTAATAGGCTTCGTCACTATATCCCAACCCACCCAATGAACTTTCCTATTAACCTCATCACCACCCCATAAGAATCTCCTTATTAAAGCTTCCAACTTATTAATAATCCCTATTGGCGCTTTAAACAAAGAAAAATAATAAGAGGGTAAACTCTCCAAGACCGATTTTATAAGAGTAACCCTACCACCAATAGACAAAACCTTCGATTTCCAACTCGACAACCTCTTTTTAAAAACATTCACCACCGGATCCCAATTATTTATCTTATTCATATTCGCCCCAACCTGAATCCCAAGATAAATAAAAGGCGTGATTCTGGCCCTACACCCCATCCCACTCGCCTTAATCCCCACCTCTTCTACACTCTTACCCACACCATATAAAGTAGACTTATGAATATTAATTCTAAGGCCCGAACACATATGGAAGACACGCAACAATCTTCTAAGACAATTAAAATTCTCTTCCGACCAAATACCCAACACCATAGCATCATCCGCATACAATAAGTGAGAAACAACCGGACCATCATTCGGAAGACCAACCCCATGAAACACCCCAACATCACACGCCTTTTTAATCATACCTGACAATGCTTCCATGATAATAATAAATAGAAAAGGCGATATGGGGTCCCCCCCGACGAATACCCTTCCCACAATTGAACTCGAATGTTGGCGAGCCATTAACTAGAACCGACGAACGAGCAGATTTAAGAATCCCCTCAATCCATCGACACCACAAATCCGGAAACCTCATCTGGCGCATAACCGATAATAAAAACTCCCAATTCACATTATCGTTAGGCTTTTTCAAAATCAATCTTAAATAAAAATAACTCTTTCCCACTCCTCTTAGCCCATGAAAGCACTTCACTTGTAAGTAATGGCCCGTCAAGAATATACCTACCCGCAACAAATGCCGACTGATTCTCACTAATAATACTATCCATAACCTTCTTTAGCCGGTTCGCCAAAACTTTGGATATCACCTTGCTCACCACCCCTATCAAATTAATAGGGCGGTACTCGCCTAAGCTGACCGGATCCTTCACTTTAGGAATTAAAGTGATGAAAGAAGACCCGACCCCCCGATTAATAATCCCTGTAGCTGCAAAATTTCTCATAATAAGAAAAAAGTCATTAGCGAATACCTCCCAATACCTCTTAATGAATCTGAAGTTGAATCCGTCTGGGCCAGGAGCTTTATCACTACCGCATTGAAAAACCGCATCTTTTATTTCTTTATCCTCAAATGGCCGAATAATGTTATCCGCCTCCGCATCAGAAAGAATCTTCAAACCATAACAAGTAAGCTTTGGTCTAACCGGAATCTCCTCCACGAACTTGTTTCTAAAAAACCGGAGAACCTCCAACTTAATCGCTTTTGGCTTAGTCACCCACTCCCCATCTATACTCAAACCCGTAATACCATTCGACACTTTCCTACTATTAATCGCGCCATGAAAAAAACTAGAATTCTCGTCTCCATCTTTAACCCACCGAGTTCTAGCTTTTGTTTTAAATCTTTTGCCTTCAAAAATTCCAAGTGTTTCAACCGCCATTTCGCCTCCTCGTACACCCACGTTTCCTCTTCATTCCAATCTCTAGATTCCAATATAATCTCTAGGTCGCTTATTTCAGACTTCAATACCTTCTCTTCCATTAATTCATTGACTTTCACTTTGTCTATTCAAGTTTTTATACTATCACGAAGGATCCTAAACTTGTTCAATGAAATCACGTCTGGATCCCCTTCCAACGCTATATTAGCCATCGAACTATTAACAACATCATCCAAACACTCTCTATGAAACCAAGAGTTGAAGAATTTAAACGGCTTGGCTCCAAAATTCCGAGACTCTATCTTTAACAAAAGCGGACAATGGTCCGAACCACCCCTATCCAACACCCGATACTCCGCATTCGGCCACTCGTTATAAAACGTCCAATCCACAAAAATTCTATCTATTCGGCTTAACTTATCTCCAACCATGAAAGTGAATTTGCGACCCTTGAGGCTATATTCAAACAAACCCGCAACATCTAAAAATTCGTTGAACTCGTTGGAAGATGCAACATCGAACCTCGAGTTTCTACGTTCTTCTCGATCTCTGACACAATTGAAATCCCCCCCGACTATCCAATACCCATCATAACCCGTAATAATACCTTTCATAAGCTCCCAAACCTCGCGCTTATCTTGAAGACGTTGAGGACAATATACATTAACCCAATTAACCCTTCTACCATTACTCTTCAAATACCCAGAAATGAATAACACATTCCTTTCTTTCCTAACCACATCTTTAACAAATAACTTTGGATCCCATAACGATAAAAGACCCCCTGAGCGACCCGTGGCATCCACATACTCATACTCCACCTCTTTCAATCCCCAATACCTACTAACGTCGAACCCTTCAAGCGATTCAAACTGAGACTCCTGTAACATAATGAAACCAACTTCATTCTCCATCTTCAATTTACGGCACCACGTACTTTTAGCCGTAGAACCCAGTCCTCTAACATTCCACGATAAAACATTCATTGGTAACCCGGTTGAAAACCTTCTTCCTGAATAACGTGAGCAACCGAATCTTCAAACTTGTCTAAATCTTCGGCACCTAGAACCTTGCCAAGGCCTACCGTTTCTAGCACCTCCCCATGTATCTCATTAGAATTATCAACTTCCTGATTATTGCACACCTCCTCCCTTACTGCCGAATGATTCACCCCCGGCATCCCTTCTTCCTGGACACTGTTCTCGCGCCCTTCACCATTTAATGCCCAAATGAACCTATCCAAATCATAAGGATCGTCCCCGTCCCTAGGTCGTTTCTTTGGTCTCTCCTGGCCCGACGACGAAGGAGATTTCTGAGCTCTCATTTTTTTTCGATAACTTTTCGTCTTCTTACCTTTACTAGCCACATCCTCGCTACCTCCATCTCCCACTGACTGATTGAACAGCGTTTCCTCACCCATCCTCTGTTCCATGTGAATACTTTCCCCCCCATGAGCCTCAGAGTCACGAACTTGATCTTCCACCCCATTATCAAATTCTTTATCCACCATATCCTCATTCATGTCAACCGGGTCTTCTTCTACTTGCAGCCCGGTTTCCTCCTCCGAGCACACCGATAACTCTTCAACACACTCCGGCACCCAATCGCCACCCTCCTCTTCCACTAAAACTTCAAACCTCACATTCCTCCATGTTACTTCAAGAACTTTATTGATACGGTTAACTGCATCACATAAAATCCCAACCATCACATATGACAAATCCACCATAGACTCGCTTATTTCCTCCTTCTGTATCACCTCACCAAATTTAGCTCCAATATCGTTAGCCACTTCACTACCATACAAAGCAACCGGTAAACCATATATTTTAAGCCATGCAACTCGTTCGCTCGGAATAATCTGACTATCCCAAACCTCCAATCTTTCAAAACAAACCTTCCATACGTCTTTTGAGCGTAAAAAACCATCCATGCAGAAGTCCGACTCGAAAACCAACATAACCCATAGCCCTCCAACGTAACGGATACCCACCTTACTACAGCCAATCAAGTCGAGCCACACTCTAAGCTTGGTCAATTTCTGAAAATCTAACACCCTACCCACGGCATTACATCCATCCCACGGTAATATCCCTTGAACCTTCGAATCAATTGTCATCTCCATATACTTCTCCGATCTCACCGTCTCTACATTCAACAACGTATCTCTAAACGATCTTCCCCCTCCAATGTCTTTCCCAGGCAGATTAACATCATCCGTTGGCTCCGTCTCCGGTCCATCATTAACCTGATCCTTCTTTTCATTGACGTCACTCACCGGAACCCACTGTTTGTCGGCCTTCCAATTAATTTTTTCCCCATCAACAAACCGAGCCAAGGCGATAAACAGTTTGTATGACCCAATCCATACGTCTCTCATACTAGCTTCCAATCCCACCGGATCCCTCACATTAACGAATGACACAAATCCGAAACGCTTACCAAGTTTATCGAACTTTCTGGCGATATACGTTGCCTGAATGTTACCGAACCCCTTCAACACTCCCACTAGATCCGAAGACGCGCATCCTCCCGGAAGATTTGACACAAAGAACTTTGTTACGCTATGATCCTTCTGTTTCGAGGTTTCTCCTTGCCTAGATCGTCTTCCTTTCCTTGCAGGGGCGTCATACCATGTGTTCTCCTTATACTTCTCTCTCGCTGCCATGAAGAATTCTGATGATCGATCCTGTTCGCCGTCGCCGCTCTCCTATTTTTTAGGAGCTAGGGTTAACACCACACGTTTTTGTCAGACGTTCAAATCTTGTGTCTTTGTCTAATGTCTTATCAAATTAGAAGGAGACCAAAAACTTGATATGGCAATTACATATATGACTTCAACCTTGTCTGTCTGCATTCGATGCCCAATTGTAGACCACCCATGTTTGACTTGTATTCTTTGATATTTGCTCATCTTAAGAAAGATTCCCCTTTATCTTATTTGAATCAATTGTTTTATATAAGTTCTTTTAAATTTATATATTTTTCAAATCTATCTATCTATATCTATACATATAATAAAATAAAGTCATTTTAATTACATGGCACTCAAAGAGACATTCTCTTCCTTAAGTATGTCATGTGTCATCCCATGTGGCATTGAGATATTTTAGGAAAAATAATTTAAAAACAAAATTGAATTTTTTACCCTCATGTTTCCTCCCATAATTTTTAAACGTTAATATCTTTAATATACGAGATTTTTTAAAGAAAAAAACTACACCAAATTAACGAGCGTTTTATTATCTTTCCAACGAGTACCATAGTGCTATATAAAAAACGGAGAAATTTTTTTGTGGGGTTTTGTACATACAGGAAAAAGAACACAAAGTGTTTAGGTAAATCATTAATCATGTATAGGCAAGTCACTAATTATATTCAAATCAGTAAATATGAATTTTTTTTCAACCAGAGCCGAATAGGTTAATAGAGTTATACGTTGTTTTAAGTTAGGTATCAATATTAGTATGTTAGAGTTGTACATTTGTTTAGTCTTTAGGATATGTGTTAATATTAAAGTTACATTAAAGTTCTACATTCTTTTAGGTTAGGTGTTAGCATTGGAGTTGTACATTGTTAATTTGTTTTAGGTTAAATATTAATATTAGAGTTATACATCAATCTATTTCATATGTAAAATTGATGTATCATATTAAATTTCTTAACCTAGGACGCTCCCGAGCTATAATCTAGTGTAAGATAAAAGAGTGAATTGATTCCACTTGAATTTGAATTGTGAACTTCTATTTGACTCGAATATTCGAATTTGGATGGTATATGTGCTATTATAATAATCTTATAATAAATATGAGCTTCTAAACTTTATTGATTATCTTTCAATAGGCCCTTCATCATTTAAATCGGATTCACATATCTAAACGTAACTCGGTTTTTTCAAATATTAACTATTTAGAATCAAATTTTAAAATTTTAAAATTTTAAAATCCGAATAAATCGATTTTAAAAAAATATAATCGATGACCTTTTCAAATAACTAACTAATTTCTTCAAATATAACAAATTGCGTTGGTCAATCCTTTTAATAAGCGACAAATAAGGTCCTGAAACTTAGATATTTTAGGTGAGTTTGTTAAAAAAAATTTGTAAAAGCACATATGAAATTTAAAAAAAAAGAGTGCTCTCTCATTTTCCTCATCCACAAAACACGAGAGACAGTCAAAGGTATAATATAGTTTATTTTTTAAGTCTTTTTGTTAATTTCACATTACTTTTTTTAACCGCCAACAAATCTTTCAAATTGGCTACTAACTTGGTTGGCTGTTCAAAAAAAAAAAAAAAATCTCATATATTGATGACTTGTTAAATGACTTTGGTTGGCTGTTAAAAAAAAAAAAAAAAAAAAAAAACAATTGTTAAATGACTATTCAATTTCACAACAACCATTAACATTTTGTCTAATTTAAACACTAACCAAAATAATCCCGTGAACTACATTTATATTCTAAAACAAGTATCACAACCAGATGAAAAATTATAAAAATAGCAAATCAATTAGACAAAAGTATAGCGATTTGAAAACCAAACGGGGAAGCCACAGCAAGTCCAACGGATCTTATCTATCGATCAATTTTGAAAGAGGCAAAATACAAGAATCATTGGCTTAGTTACGCGTGTGTGTGACAAAACCAGTTAAAAAAATAAAGTTTAAGATAACCGATTAAACTATCGATAATCAATTTCGCTTAGAGTACAATTTTTAAAACATTGATTGAATCAGTTTGCTATTAGATGCAGAAAACAAGTTTTTTTTTTTTTTTTTTTTTAATTTAACTAAATTTTCATTAAACCAAAGATAAACCAATTACAAGTGATACGTAGGTAAACGGGCCACAAGTTGCGCCGCTACCCCTTTTTGTATTGCAAAACCTACTCTATTGAAAATAAAACATTGGCCCTTAGCAGCTGGGGAATTACTTTGCGTAACTTTCTTCACGCGATCGAGGAGCTTGATTGCTTGCGGGGCCAGCGCTCCAAAAGTATCAAAAACGAAGGGCACAAACACATGCTGGTTCTCTTGACAAGCCGCTTCATGTTTATCCACTTTTTTGCCCTCAGCTTTCAAAACTGCCTGCCCAGCCACAAAACCCGAATCCCGAAGACCCACCAATGGGGATACCCCAGTCAGGTCAACACACGCATGCTTGCCTTGCGCCCATCCGAACACAAGAACATCCGCTGGCCTCAATGTGGACCGCCCGTCACGTGGGTCCGTCAAGAAATTCACGGGGGCCTCTTTTTTGGCTGAAATCCCTGCCCTTCGTAAAACATCCCATAGAACATCTCTAACCAGGTCATGTCTGTATTTAAAGTCTGGCAACTCCTTACAATGTAGGGCGTGTTCTCCAAACTTGTCCAAGCGTGTTTTTTTACAGATCGGACACGGTTCATCGACGGGGAACATGGGAATCATCAGTCGGTATTTGAGGACCGCCCGATATTCGATAGCCGACATATGTTGCCCTAGTCCGTCAATTGGGAGCGTCGTGAGGAAATCTTGAGCATAGGCCTCTTTAAGACATTCAAACACCGCTTTCTGGCGCGAAGACATGTTAAACTCCTCCTCCATAGTCTGCATGGCTTTACAGTTAAACGCACTCGCCAAGATTTTTTGAGGCTTTTTTGGGGCGGTGTCTTTATCTGTAAAGCCGCCCACATCTACATTGGGGAGAGAGCTGCGAATGTTGTCCAGTGCGAGCTTATAATCATCGTCCATCCCAACCACCCCGCTGTTCCTTAGTATGTGTTCCTGTAGCTTCCAAGACTGCGCCCTAGAAGCCACATACGCATATGCGGACACACAAGTTGTTTTGAAAAAGATGCGAATATATTATCCCATAACATTAAAGCTAAAAAGTCTATGTGTTTGACTAATCACACAAATAAATAAAGTAATAAATTTGGGTAAAACAGTTAAATCACTATTATTAAATCAATGGATCACATGGAAAGACAAAAATCTTTTATGATTGTCCAACCAAACAAATATTCTTAAAATTTATCAGATTAATTATCGACCTCTTGAATATAATACCAAAACTGTTGACTCAAACACTCATCTCAACTATAAAATACCCTCTTCTTCCATCTAAACCTTCGTCTCAACACTTAACACTAACATCATCCAGTGTGTGTTTCACACCTACAAATGAGGTTCTACCTCTGTTTATCCATTGTCCTGTTAATCTTGTACCATGGAGCAGTTATTAATGCCGGAATTACGAGCTCTTTCGTAAGAAAAGAAGCTAAATCCATCGATATGCCGTTCACTAGCGATGTGTTTATTCATCCTCCCGGTTACAATGCCCCTCAACAGGTACGCTTTCTACGCACCTGTAATTTAATATAACTAATATATCATTCATCTTAGCTCTGTTTTGGACACAGTTTTAAGCCCACTTGGCAAAACATCTTTTACGTATAATATTTGTGTTCAAAGTTAGTAACAAATTTAATTTTCAGCCTATGAATAAACTTCCAACAAGTTATGACTTGTACTTTGTGCATTGATTGATGTACCTTTGATTGGATTGGTTTGGTCTATGTTAGGTGCATATAACGCAGGGAGATCACGTGGGTAGAGCAGTGATCGTGTCTTGGGTGACCCAAGATGAACCCGGTTCATCCACTGTTGTGTATTGGGCCGATAAGAGTCACCAAAAACAAAACGCAACCGGCAGAATCACTACCTATAGATATTATAATTACACTTCTGGATTCATTCATCATTGCAAAATAAAAAAATTAGAGGTACTATTTGATATCCAGTCGTTCATATTGCAAAAAACCCAATTAATAAGTTGGGAACTTGATGTATTCTTTGGATTTTTTTTTTTTTTTTTTTTTTTTTTGTAGGAATACCATTTATTTAGATCCTTATTTTGTAGCCGGCTGACATTTATTTTTACTAATTGGCCATTTTTGTGGGACTAATCTAGACCATGTAGTCTGAGATAAATCGTATTAACAATGACCTCTTAACCAGCTTTTTCATTGATTCATTTCATAATTTGGAAGTTTCTTCTGTCTTACTTCGGTAACAGGCCAGGCTGCTAAAGTAGTGATAAATCTTGTTAATAAAACGGGTCCCATAGTAGGGCGAAAAGTGGTTAAAATGGGTCGTATAATGGCACGTATAAATGATGTAAAATTGTCATATATGTCGTATGATAGCCAAATCATACGGCGTGCATGATATTTTGATGACAAAAAAACATGACTGGTGTGACAGGTAAGAAACCATATAATTTTTTTTTAAAGTTCTATATATTGATTTAAATATATATATATATATATATATATGGATTTAAAAAAAATTACATTTTTTTTAAAGTTATATTTCATGATCTATTTTTGCTACTCACCCTAAACCCTCAGATTTTTTGGGTTTCTCGGGAACGATCCTAACATTGAGAAACCCATATGAACTTTTTTTTGCCCCCATCATACAGCCCGAGTGATGTGACAGATGGGTTGGTGTACAGCAATAGGGTGTTGTCTCTTTATCAGCACAACACCCATTGCAAATTCAATGGTTTAATTTGACATAGATTAATGCAGTATGACACCAAGTACCATTATGAGCTTGGAAATGGTCACTCCACTAGGCGTTTTTGGTTCATGACTCCCCCAGCAGTTGGGCCAGACGTGCCCTACACTTTCGGGCTCATGGGTAAGCTTTAGATTCAAACTCATGATAAGTTGATAACCATTCAGTTGGATTGACCAAAGTTAATGCAGGGGATCTTGGTCAAACATACGACTCAAATCTAACACTCACACATTATGAAATGAACCCGGTGAAAGGGCAAGCAGTGTTATTCGTCGGCGATCTTTCATACGCGGATCACTATATGTTCCATGACAATTATAGGTGGGATAGTTGGGGGAGGTTTGCTGAACGGAGTACGGCTTATCAACCGTGGATTTGGACTGCTGGCAATCACGAGCTCGATTATGAGCCAAGTATTGTAAGTGCCACTAGTAGTAAAATAATTATTCCATTATTGAAAATATATTATGAAGTGTTTTGTACATTTGTGGGAAAATTTAAGGTTTGCATAATTTAGTATGTGTAGATATTTAGGGTGGGTGGGCCATAGGTGAGTGAAATTAATAAGAAAAAAAATGATACAAATGTATCAATTTAGGGGTATGGAGTTTATGGAGGTTAATGATAGGTGACTTGGGGTTTAATTGATTACAAGTTTGAGCTTTGAGGGATACCAGGTTTTACTAATTATTTACTATCGTGCCTTAAAAAAGGGTATGGAGTTTAGTAAAAACGGGTTTAGGTTAGTTTCTGGGTTAGACCCGATAACATTTTTGGCGGAATGGGATGGGTTAATTTGGTCATGGGTACCTTTTTATTTTAAAAGAATATTTTTTGTATTTCTTAAATTGACCATGTACTTTAACTTTTTGTTAAAGTTTAAAAAGTTCAATTAGAAATGAGTATATGTTTAAAATGCAACTATTGTGTAAACTATTTTTTTTATTTGTAAATTCAAAGTATTATATAAGACAATACAAAAAAATTCTAGTTAAATAGGTCGTGTTTATGTAAACTTACGAAAATCCTGTCGTGTTCAGGCTCATGTGAACACAAATTTCAAGTTCGAGTTTGTGTCAAATTTTTGGGTCCGTGTTGACTACGAACACGAACTATTTTAACACTCTACCAATGGTGGGTGTGGCTTTTAAAATAAACAAATTTGGAGTTTAAATCCCTGAAGTGTATTTATCCTAAAAAAAATCTCTGAATTGTTGTTCAAAATCTATCTATTCATAACAAGTATATCTGTACCTTTTAGGGTGAAACCAAGCCGTTTAAGCCGTTTCTTCATCGATACCGGACGCCCTTTCGGTTTTCGGGAAGCACCGAACCGCTTTGGTATTCAATCAAGCGAGCTTCGGCATACATCATCGTACTGTCTTCCTACTCAGCATACGGTACGATCTCGGTTCTCAATTCTCCAAACATAACATGACTTATGATAAATACATAACATGGCTAGTGTAGGTATGTACACCCCACAATATCAATGGCTATATGAGGAGTTCCCAAAGGTGAACCGAAGTGAAACACCATGGTTAATTGTTCTCATGCATTCACCATGGTACAATAGCAATAGTTACCATTTCATGGAAGGTGAGACCATGCGAGTCATGTTCGAGCCATGGTTCGTGCAATACAAAGTCGATCTTGTCTTTGCTGGTCATGTTCATGCTTATGAACGCTCAGAACGCATATCAAATATCGCTTACAACATTGTGAACGGGGAATGCACCCCGGTAATTGACCAATCTGCCCCTGTGTACATCACCATCGGCGATGGCGGTAACATTGAAGGCTTAGCAAACAAGTAAGATTACATTTGTTTAGTTAAAAGTTTGAAAACATTGTTTAAAGCTTTAAAAGATGGTTAATAAACATTTTAACTATATGTAGCATGACCGAGCCACAACCGAAGTATTCTGCATACAGAGAGGCGAGCTTTGGGCATGCAACATTGGAGATCAAGAACCGAACACATGCGTACTATAGTTGGCACCGCAATTCAGATGGATATGCGGTTAAAGCGGACTCTGTGATGTTCTTCAATCGATATTGGCATCCGAAAGACGATTCGACATCCAAAAACTAACCAAAGTAGAGAACAAAAACAAAAGGGATCAACTGAAACTTAGATTATGAGTCATTTTTTATGTATTTTTGCCGTGACATTTCATTAAATTGCATGTTTGTGTCTTTGTATCTTCAATTAAAATGAAGAGATTTTAATTGCTTAAACAAGTTTGATATTTATATGCCTCTTTATCAATAAGAATTTGTTCCAATGTCATTGTCTAATTTCCCTCTAACGAGGTGGCTAAAGTTCATACTCATTGTCTAATTTCTCTCAACGAGGTGCCTCTTTTATCAATAAGAATTTGTGTAACCAAAATCATGAAAATGAACATGATACATATAAATAGACATCTAAAGCAAACCAACCAAAAAGTGCCAAATAAGCATTTTCGGCTAAGGCACCCAAGCCTTAGCTGACAACACAGATGATAAAAAGTATTAAGGGTCCACGAAAAAACCAATTAAAAAATACGTGTGTAAAAGGCCAAGCTAAATTTTAGCCCGTGCCTAAGACTTAGGGGTTGTTTGGTAGCCTCTTGTTGGATCAGTTTGCTCTTTTTGCTAAGTAAGAACTTGCTATCTTGACACTTAAGTGTTTAGCAAGTCCTTGTAAATCAGATTATAAGCACAGCGGAATGTTATAAGATAAAGCAACACTTTTTACACTAAGGCAGAGTTATAACTCCCCCTTGATGTTTGAAACTAATAAATGACAAAGTATTTATTATGAATCTAAGCTGTAAATGAGAATTAGATACTTAGAGAGATTCACAATAAATACAGAAATGGAATAGAACAATGAGAGTGTTTGAAGGATTTTTTCTATTAAAATCAATGTCTAAAATAGAAGGTTGAAGCCTCCTATTTATAGACGTTTACATGCATGTATCTTGCCCAATAAGCAAGTACAGAAACTACAGAAACAAGTTGCAACATTGAAAGAAACAAATACAGCTAAAAGTAATAATAAACAACAAACTACTGATGCAAAAAGGCGGTGGGAAATATCTATTGCCAAGTGCTGATGAAGGACAACTACTGAAGAGTAGTTTTGTCTTCAGTACTTCTGAAGTGAACTTGTCTGGTTTGGACTTCAGAACTTCTGCTTCTTCAGCACTTCTCATATCTTCTAATCAGCAGTTTCTTGTCTTCTCTTCAGTACTTCTATACTTAGCCAAAATGACAGAAGTGAATTAGACTAAGGTTTACAAAAGTGGTTTCACCAATCCTCTTTGTCCTAACAATCTCCCCCTGGATTGATGAAGCCAAAACCTTACTAATTCCTTATGTGTTTCTTCTGTCTTGAACAATCTTCCATATCTCTTTGTACATGGTGTTCTTGAGCTGGTTTAACTGACCATCAGATAGAGATCCTCTCTGTGGTTCTAGATGTTGAATTGTGAGCAGGTCTTGTGTTGACAGTTTCTTCAGATCACTGATCTTCTTGTAAGCCCTGCTTGAGAGGTCTCTTCTTGTCAACAGTACTGAGTTGTTATCAGTAAGTGACCATCTGATGATAGGGATCTTTGACTTGTTAAAGTCAGAAGAATAGGTAACCAGACTTGTCCCTTGGGTTGATGGTCCTGAGTGCTGGATGTCTTCAGTTTCAGATAGCCTCAGGTGGGATTCTCTTCCTTGTTGTTGTTGCATATCAGGCATCTGAACAGTTGGGAGATGGTGTTCAGTCACTACTCTGGTATGCAGCTTTTCTTTGATGGTCTTTTGTATTTGATAAGCAAAAGTGGAAGGATCCCTGAATTGTGTTAACAGAGGTTTCTCCTCAATGTCAAAATCTGAATGGACTATTGAACTTCCTTCAAGTAGTACCATTTTAAAATCAGTTTTGACATTGTCCTCTGCCTTCTTCTTCTGAGTAGCAGTTCTTCTAGATGCACCAGAAGTTCTAACTACTGATCTTGAAGGATCAGCAGTTTGAAACTTCTCAGGATTTGCAGCCTTGGCAGCCAAGTATTTTCTATAAGTATCCATCAGTCTTTCTTCTTTCCATCTGGATACCGAGGCTTTTGAACCATATCCTTCTGCTACTAACTCTTCTATTATCTGGGCTCTCTTGGCCTTTCCATCTTTGCTTGTGGCCACTTTGTCTGCAAGCAGTTGTGCTCTTCTTGTCAGCTCTTGCATAGAGAGTCCTTTGAGTGTAAAGGCTTTAGTCTTGCTGTTCTTGGTAATATAAGACACCAGTTGTTGTCTTTTATCTTGTTCAGCAATCTCATCAAGGCTAGCCTGCCTTTGTAGTTCAGCTGCATAAGCCTGAAGTTTTTCTTCATGGCTTAAATCCAAATCATCCCTTTCTTCCAGAGATTTCCAAATCTGATCTTCTCTGGCCTTCTTGTTGGCTGCAATTAAGCTCTTCTCTAATAGTTCAGCTGATTGAGAGATAGGAGAAGGGTTTAATACAGTCATTGTAGTAACAGTTGTAGGCCTGATGGGATCAGATGTTGGTTGAATGGGAGCAGTGGTTCTGGAAGGTTCAGTTGTTTGAGGTTTGGAAGTGTTAACTTCTGATGTGCTGACAACTGCTGATGGTTTGTCAGCTACTGAAGGATTGTCTTCAGTACTTTCTGATTCTTCATCAGAAGTTTTGTCATCAGAAGTTTCTTCATTTTGCCTTAGGGATTCTTCAGATGTTTGGGTCTCATCTTCTTTCTCTGCAGCTTCAATTTCTTCTATTGAGACACCAAACTGTTTGGCCAATTTTTCTTTCCTGGCCTGATCTTTTTGATCTCTTTCAAGGAGTGCCACTCTTGCCCTTATCCTGGCTTGGAATGACTCCTTAGGTTCCCTGATCTTCTCCCCCTTTTTGGATTCATCAATTTTAACCCTTGAAGCAGAGGGTTGGGAGAATTGTCCTTGAAGATGAGCAATCTGTTTGCTGTTGAAGTCTATTTTGTTGGATAGATCGTTCATCTTGGTCTTGATCACTCCAAATTGGTTCTTGATGGACAGCTCCAAGTCAGCTGTATATGTTTGGAAGTGATTTCTGATGAGTGTATTCATCATGTGGTACAGGGGACCCTCTGGGCTGCATAGCTGGTTCAGGTCTATGCTTGTTTGCCCAGGGAATTGGGTAGGCATTTGTTGTGAAGGGGGTGTTTTTGGGAGATCCTCATGTTGTACAGAGGATGCCACTCTAGGGGTTTTAGGGATTGAGTGGGCTTTAACCTGTGCAGAGGTGAGTGGCTTCTTGAGCCTGGATACCCCTGAAACAGGACCTTCAGAAAGTGCCGTCAATTCAGTAGTTTGAGTGTGTGAAACATCATCCAAACTAATGGAATCATCTGAATCCCTGATGTTGCCCTCAATGAGGACTGTCTCAGTTAAATCATGAGCTGAGCCCAACTCAGTTCTCTCATGAACCTCTTTTTCTTGGTACTGAGGATTTCCTACTTCAGGCATTAAGCCTTCATCAGTAGTTGCCACATCTGAGGTCTTAGCTATGTTACTTCTATCCTCAGATCCACCACTGGGTGGTAACTGAGTAGTAGCAGCCTCAGATGCCCCAAGAGTCTCTAAAATTGGGCTTAAAGACTCTGGTCCACCCTCATCTCTTGGGATAGGGCTAGAGATGTCCACATCCATGTCTGATGTAGTAGTTATGTCCCCTGTTTGTTGTGGTTGTAGGGGACTGACATGATCAGATGGGACATTCTCTTTTAGCCCAGAGAGAAGTTTGGCAATTTCTATTGCCTCTTGTTCAGAAATTTGTGGGGTTGGTTCAGTAGTTTGGGCAATAGGTGGTGAAAGTTGTTGTTCAGCAGTTTCAAAAGAAGAGTGTGTTTGATATGTTTTTCTAAGTCTTTTTCTTTTGAATAAAACGGTTATGGGTGCTCTTGGTGGGGTTTGAGATGGATGAGACTGAGAGGGTGTTTCAGTCTCATCTATTTGAAGAGCAGAATGCTCATGAGCATGTTCAGGCATCTCAACCTCCTGAACAGCTTTTCTTTTGGGTTGGTGGGGTGCAGTTTTTGTTGGCTTGGGCTTTTTGGCTTTTGGTGGTGTGAGTTTGGAAGATGTGGGCTTCAGGGGACTTGTTGTTGTTCTCCCTAATCATCTTCTGGCCAGGCAGCCGGTTTGTTATGCCTTGAGTATGCTTGTGATGTTAAAGGATTTAAAGTTGAAATTTTTCCCACAAGCACCTCATTACCCAGTTCCCCTATTATGCATTGCATAATGAACCTTGGGTATAACAAAAACTTTTTCTTGGTATTATTGTGATGTAACACCAACTCATTGAAAAATAGTTTTGATGCCCTGAATTTAGTTTCATTCACAATGGAATGAAATATTGGTTGAAAAGTGGAGGGCATCTGGTCATAAGACCCTGTTTTTGGACTCAAACACATAATAATATAATGAAACAAAAGCTTGTATTTTGGTTCAAAATATTTTTTGAATATTGTAGCATGGGAGAGAGTACCTTGATAACCACACTCAGTCATGGTTAGATGAATATCAGTGTTAGCAACATGGTCAGGGGCAGTTACATCATCCAGACCCAGTCTTGTTGCTAGTGTGGCCGGTGTGATGGTCAGTTGTTTCCCTTTTATCCTTGAGTTGAGGGAAATGACCTCATCACCCATTGTAACCGTCTCAGCATTTGCCCAGAACTCATTTAGAGTTTCAGTGTGAATTGGTGGGTTTATTGTGAGAGCAGTAAAATATTGGGATTTGACGACAAGATCAATGATCTCATCGTATTGGGACCAGCCTTCTTGTTTTTCAAGAAAGGCCCTTTGATTGTGCCCCTGTTTTAGAACTAGAGCCATGTGGTTTGGGTTTTTGATCGAACAGTGGATTTGCAGGTATAGGTTATTGAGAGAGTTTTGAGAGAGAAGGAGGGATATTTTGAGTTTGAAAGGATAAGTGTGTAGAAAAGGTATTTATTAGAAGTTTTAACCGCTTGAATCTTCTTTATTAGAAGTTTTAAAACCGCCTTTGGTTAAAAATCTCTTTATCAGAGGTTTTGAACTGATTAGGTCAAACCTCTGATGATGGGAAAAGTCAGATTTGCCCTTTTGACTTAAACTGCTGATGAAGGATTACTTCATCAGTAGTTCCCATTTTCTCTTCAGTAGTTTTAACATCTGATGAGAAATGTTTTTATAAATACTTTATTCATAACTTCTGAAGGTTATTTTATCAGAAGTTACACACTTTTTCAGAAAATTACCCCCATACTGATGATTTTTTGTTCATCAGTAGTTTCTCTCATACTGATTTTTGTTTAATCAGTAGTTTTGTTTTTCAGAAGTTTTGTTTCAGACTTTTGTCTTTTGTAAGTGAAAACCAGAAAAAAAGAAGGAAAAGGTTAACTTGGATTTCACCAAGGTAAACAGGATGGAATCAAGGATGGAAAAAGGAAAAAGAAAATTTTGATGTTTTATGCATAACAGTAGTGATTGATGTAGAAGTTTGATGTAGAGTTGGGTAGAATCAAGTGTTAACTTGGATTCTAACTGATATGCAAAAAAAAAAAATAATAAAAAAAAAATAAAGTAAACACTTACAAATTTAGCATTCCAAGCATGGATACTAACTTCTGAAATGTTGATGTGTCAAGGGGCTTAGTGAAGATGTCAGCTATTTGATTAGCTGTTGCTACATGCTTCACCTCAATCTTGCCTTTTTCATAGCAATCTCTTATGAAATGGTACCTGATCTCAATATGTTTGGTTTTTGAGAACTGTACCGGATTTTGAATGATGCTAATGGCAGATTTGCTGTCTACAAACAAAGGTGTCTTGGTCTCTTTGATTCCATAATCAAGAAGTTGATATTGGAGCCATTGTATCTGTGATGTACAACTTGCAGCTGCAATGTATTCAGCTTCAGCAGTTGAAGTTGCAACAGATGTTTGCTTCTTTGATTGCCATGACACTAGACAGTTACCCAAGAATTGACAACCACCAGATGTTGACTTTCTTGTCATCTTACACCCTGCATAGTCACTATCTGAAAAAGCTGATAACTTGGTATTGCTTGAAGCAGGATACCAAATTCCCAGTGTTGGAGTTCCTTTCAGATATCTGAAAATTCTTTTGACTGCTATAAGGTGTGATTCCCTTGGTGCTGATTGATATCTAGCACAGACACATGTTGAGAACATAATATCTGGTCTAGAAGCAGTTAAGTATAAAAGGGAACCTATCATGCATCTGTACATGGTTTGATCAACCTGTTTTCGTTGATCATCAGGTTCAACTTGTGTGATTGGTGTCATGGGAGTGGAACATGATTTACAGTCATTTAAAGAAAATTTGTTCAATAATTCTTTAACATATTTTGATTGATGTATAAAAGTTCCATTTGTTTGTTGTTTGATCTGCAGTCCTAGAAAGTACTGCAGTTCTCCCATGGTACTCATCTCAAATTTTGATTGCATGAGTTTCTTAAAATCATCACACAGTTTTGTGTTTGTTGAACCAAAAATGATATCATCAACATAAATTTGAACAAGTAAGACATGATTTCCAACATGTTTAATGAAAAGTGTTTTATCAATGGCACCTCTTGTAAAGTTATTTTTGAGTAAAAAGGTGGAGAGTGTATCATACCAGGCTCTTGGAGCCTGTTTAAGCCCATAAAGAGCTTTGTCCAATCTGTACACCCACTCAGGATGAGAAGGATCCTCAAACCCAGGTGGCTGACAGACATACACCTCCTCTTTGATTTTTCCATACAAAAATGCACTTTTCACATCCATTTGATAAACTTTAATTTTGTTGGAAATGGCATAGGCCAGAAATAACCTGATGGCCTCAAGCCTTGCAACTGGAGCAAAGGTTTCATCATAGTCAATTCCCTCTTCTTGAGAGTACCCTTGAACTACCAGTCTTGCCTTGTTCTTGATTATCATACCAGCTTCATCTTGTTTGTTCCTGAAAACCCATCTTGTACCAATTGGTTGCTTGTTTTGAGGTAAAGGACAGATTTCCCAGACCTGTTGCTTGTTGAACTGAAGCAGTTCATCTTGCATAGCTTGCACCCAATTATTGTCTTTGAGGGCTTCCTGGTACTTCTTTGGTTCCAACTGTGAAATAAAGGCTGAGAATAGGCAAAAGTTGGAGAGCTGGTTTCTGGTAAGAACACCTGAAGCTATATCACCCATGATTTGATCAAGTGGATGATCTCTGTGTTCAATCAGTTGTTGTAAACCACTGACAGGTGTAGGTGGCTCTTGTTCTTCAAACAAACTACTGAGGTCTATAATATCTGGTTCAGCAGTTTCAGCTTCTTCAGTAGTTGCAGGTGCTGAAGCGGATGTTTGAGTTTGGCCTTCAGTATTTGTGTGATCAGAAGTTTGAAAAACTTCTGATGGTGTTGTAGTTGACTTAATGACTGTTTGAGGAGTCCATGGTGTAGGATCCTCATCTTCAAACCTTTGATCACCATAATAAGTAGGTTTGGAAGAAGTAACAGTCTTTTCAGGTCCAAAGTGAAAGTTGTCAAGGTCAAAGAGTTCAGCAGGATGTGCTGGAATAAGAGTGTGTTTTGACTCATTGAACTTGACATTCAATGTTTCTTCTACTAACCTGGTGTGAGAATTAAAAACCTTGTAGGCTTTTCTAGTTGAAGAGTAACCAAGAAAGTAACCTGAGTCAACTTTGGCAGCAAACTTTGAAATAGATTCCTTGATGTTCAAGATGAAACATTGACACCCAAAAGCCCTGAAAAAGGAGATAAGGGGCTTCATGCCATGAAGAATTTCATAGGCAGTCTTGGAATGTCTCTTGACCACAAGAACTCTATTCTGAACATAACATGATGTGTTAACTGCTTCTGCCCAAAAGTACAATGGCAGTCCAGAATCAGCTAACATTGTTCTTGCTCCTTCTATCAATGTTCTGTTCTTCCTTTCTACTACACCATTTTGTTCAGGAGTTCTGGGAACACTGTATTGTCTAATAATCCCTTTAGACAAACAGAATTCATCCAGAGTTTTGTTCCTGAACTCTGTCCCATTGTCACTTCTAATGGCTTTGACAGATAGAGAATATTGTTTCTCTACTTGTAGAATGAAGAACTTGATGATTTCAGCAGCCTCATCCTTGGAAAATAAGAAGAATACCCATGTGAATCTTGAGTAGTCATCAATGATGACTAAGCAGTACTTCTTTTTACCAAGGCTCATAATCTTGACAGGTCCAAATAAGTCCATATGGAGTAGTTGAAGACATGCAGTTGTTTTTGATTCTTCAATAGACTTATAGGAGGACTTATGCTGTTTTCCCTTTAAACAGGATACACAGTGTTCTTGACACTGGTATACTTTCAAAGGTAGACCTCTGACCAAGCCCATTTTTGTGACTTTATTTATGGTTTTAAAGTTCACATGGCCAAGTCTCCTGTGCCAGAGATCTGTTTCTGAAGTTGATGCCCTTGAGAAGAAACAGGCAGTGTTGTTCAATACTTTGTCTTTCTCAATGTCCACTGCATAGACATTGCCACATCTTTTGGCAATCAGCAAAGTATGATCTTCTATAATCTTCTCTATCAACTTCTGGCCTTCTGGTGAGATGATCTTGCAAGCTGTCTTTGTGAAAAAGGAAGAATATCCTTTATCACACATTTGTGACACACTCAGCAAGTTGTATTCAAGGTTTTCCACCAGATTGACCTTGTCAAACTGTATTTTGCCAGAGGAGACATTGCCATGTCCTAGCACATATCCCTTAGCATTGTTCCCAAAGGATACAGATCCTTCTCTTTGGCTGATAAAGTTGTTTATCAGGTATCTGCATCCAGTCATGTGCATAGAGCCTCCACTATCAACATACCATATGCTGTTTAAGCCCCTGGAAACTCTCTGCACATAAAAGCAAATTAGTCAGATTTGGAACCCAAGCCTGTTTGGCTTTGGGTTTGCTCTTGAGAACAGTTACAGTTTGTTCTTGACCAGGTTGAGAAATCCATGTCTTTTTGGCAATGGATTTTTCATTAAGAACCATGGTGGTATCCTTTTTAGGACCACCATCAACCTTGGTCATCAGTAGTTCTACCATGTTCTTTAGATTTTGAATCTCAGCAGTTTGTGAAACTGCTGATGATTCTGGTCTAACTACTGACAAGGAATTTTGAGAAAAAGATTTTGGTTGAGATTTTATCTTTTTCTGAGAAAAGGTGTTTTCAGGTTGTTGTTTCTTGGGTTTAAAGACTCTTTCATAATCATTTCTGATTTGATTTCCCACAACCTGTTGTTTAAATTTTTGATTGAACTGAATTCCTTTTCTGTATCTACAAAATTCAGTTTTGTGGTTGAACAGGCCACAAATTTCACATTCTTTTGCCTTTTGTTTTTGATCTAAAGGCAAATTTCTGACATTTGTGAAAAGATTTTGCTCATCAGTAGTTTTCAGGTTCTCAACTCCTGATGTAGATGAAACTACTGATGGCTTATTGTCAGATTTTGTTAATACTTCTGAAGTACTTTTTTTAAAAATGCCAGGATTTCTGTTTAGAAAGTTTTCATGGAAAGATGTGCATTCTTTCCCTTCAGAAGTTTCATTTGAAACAATTCTTCTCCCATCTTCAGTAGTTTTGGGAGAAAAATCTGTTGGTGTTTCAACATGATGGTATCCTATGCCAAACTTAACATTTGAAGCACTTTGTTTGTTTAGCAATAATTGATACCCCTTACAAGATTCCACCCATTTTTCACAAGTGATCCTGGTGTCAGCAAGCTCTTGTCTGACATCTCCCAGGTCATTTAGCATGATTTTGATTTGTGCTTGGGTTTCAATAGCAGAGTCAGTTAATTTAGAAACTTCTTTTGTTTTAGCACACAGTTTTCTTTCTAAATCACATTTTATCTGTGTGTATTTTCTTTCTAAATCATTGGCTTTGCCTTGTAAGTGCAGGTTTGTCTCTCTTATGAGAGCAAAAGTTTCTTTGCAAGAATTTGAGCAAAGTTTTGTCAAAGATTCTTTTGATACCTGTGACAATGCAGATTTTGAAGTACAGCCTTCAAATGCCATTAAGGCAAAGTTCTTTCTGCCATTGTCTGGTTCTCCCCAGTTGATGTCAAACACTTTGTTGTCTGCATCAGGATTGCACTCTGTGGTGTCATAAGGGAGACTGCTCCAGTCAACATACCCTGAGGTAAAGAGACTTTGTTGAGGGGGTTGTTGAGGCTGTGGAGGAAGTTGAGCAGCTGGAAAGGGAGGGATTGATTGTTGGCTCTGCATCTGTTGAGCAGGCACTTGAACATATTGTACTTGAGGCATATATTGCTGTTGAGGAGCTTGTGCCTGTACAAAATGAGCACTCCCTTGAGTTCCATTGTTCCTATTATAATTGGGGTTATAGTTATTTCCAGATTGTGATTGGTTAAAGCTAGAGCTTCTACACTCTCTAGCAAAGTGTCCCAACTTCTGACACTTGTGACATCTCAGTTTAGATTTGTCAAAACCAATTTTTGTATTACTGGTCAATCATGGAAATTTCCTTCCTGACCTTTTATAAAACTTGTTAGTTTTAATGCTTAGCATGGCCAGTTGGTGTAATATGTCCATTTCTTCTAAGTCATCACTGCTAAAATTTTTCAAATCATCCATGATAAAACATAGATTATCAGCAGTTTGACTTTGGTCATCATTGTCATAACCTGGGAAAGATCTTTCTGATGAGATCCCAGTGGTTATGTCAATATTGTCATAAGATCCATAGGAACAAGTTGGTGAATCTTGTCCCAAAAGTGTTGTACTACCTGGTAGGTAGTCATCAACAGTTTTACCAGAAGTTTGTAATTTCTTCTTTTGATCGATTTCTCTCTCAAAAGTAAGTAATCTCCCATGGAGTTTTGTAAGAGTGAGGGAGCTAAAATCTGGTGAGGATCTTAAGACAATGGAGTAAGTTTCCCATTTGTCAGGTAAAGACCTTAAAAATCTATGTAACATAGATACTGTTGTATAGGTCTGACCATTTAACTTTAGCTCAGAGATTAATGAGGAGAATCTTTCAAATTGTTGAGTCAAAGTTTCCCCATTAATATAAGCAAATGTTTCATATTGTTGAGCTAAAATCTCTCTGGTGTTGGCAATCACCTCTTCAGTTCCTCCAAACTGTTCTTTAAGACAGTCCCAAAGTTCTTTGGCACTTTCACAATGTAAAAGGCCAGAGTATATTTCATTTGGGAGAGCCATTGCCAACATAGAGAATGCTTTTGCATCTAGCTCAAGTTTTAGGAAATCCTCATCTGTATAGTCTTTGGGTTCCTTTGGAATCCCTTCTTTAGTTTCAAGATTTATATTTACTGGTTTGTGAGGACCATATATCACAGATCTCCAACAACCTGTGTTGGTTTGTGACAAGGTATGTGCCATTCTCTTTTGCCATATATTGTACTCATTTCTCACAAGCATGGCAGGTTTGGTGGCAGAACCAGTATTATGTGGATCCATTTTTAAAGAGTATAGATTTGTCAGATGACTCTTTTAAGTGATGGATATTGATAAAAAGTGAACTTTTGATCTTTTTATTGAATATCAATAAGAGCTTTGTGTCTGATTCTCAATTTGTTAGATTGATATGTGATCAGATAAACCAATGCTCTGATACCAATTGTTGGATCAGTTTGCTCTTTTGCTAAGTAAGAACTTGCTATCTTGACACTTAAGTGTTTAGCAAGTCCTTGTAAATCAGATTATAAGCACAGCGGAATGTTATAAGATAAAGCAACATTTTTACACTAAGGCGGAGTTATAACTCCCCCTTGATGTTTGAAACTAATAAATGACAAAGTATTTATTATGAATCTAAGCTGTAAATGAGAATTAGATACTTAGAGAGATTCACAATAAATACAGAAATGGAATAGAACAATGAGAGTGTTTGGAGGATTTTTTCTATTAAAATCAATGTCTAAAATAGAAGGTTGAAGCCTCCTATTTATAGACGTTTACATGCATGTATCTTGCCCAATAAGCAAGTACAGAAACTACAGAAACAAGTTGCAACATTGAAAGAAACAAATACAGCTAAAAGTAATAATAAACAACAAACTACTGATGCAAAAAGGCGGTGGGAAATATCTATTGCCAAGTGCTGATGAAGGACAACTACTGAAGAGTAGTTTTGTCTTCAGTACTTCTGAAGTGAACTTGTCTGGTTTGGACTTCAGAACTTCTGCTTCTTCAGCACTTCTCATATCTTCTAATCAGCAGTTTCTTGTCTTCTCTTCAGTACTTCTATACTTAGCCAAAATGACAGAAGTGAATTAGACTAAGGTTTACAAAAGTGGTTTCACCAATCCTCTTTGTCCTAACACCTCTTAACCATTCTGGTTTGAATCATTCAACATTCAGATTGTTTGTTTCAGCATCTGAATGGAATGATTAAGTGCTGAACCATTAAGCTAATAAGAGATGCTGAATGATTCAGCTCTTAACTATTTAGAGCCTCTTAACCATTCAGAATAGACCTGACAATTTCAACCCATCTAGTTAAGTTTGGTTGTTTTGGGTTTAAAATTTGACCTTGTGGGTTAAAATGGGTTTAATATAATTTTCAAGGGGGTTAAGATGGGTAATTTTAATTGAAGGAAATAAGTAATTGAATCAGGATGGGTATATTAAAAAAAATAAATGGGTCAGGATGGGTATCCTTAGATAACCATATACAAATCTAAATCAAAACTAACCCAACACCAAAATCGTAGATGCCTCATAGAATTCAATGTCAATAAAAACAAAAAATTATATCTTTTGCATTTGTTGATAACTATAGTAGGGTCGAAACAGTACAGGTCACTACGGGACGGGTTAGTCTGAAACGGTCTGGGTCGTTACCGGGCCCGGTCGGGTCGAAACGGTCAGGTTCGCTACGGGACGGGTCAGGTTGAAACGATCTAGGTCGTTACCGGGCCCGGCCGCGTCGAAACGGTTCGAGTTGCTACTGGGCCCGCCCGGGTCAAAACAGTCCGGGTCGCTAAGGGACGGGTCAGGTTGAAACGGTCTGGGTCGTTACCACGCCCGACCGGGTCGAACGTTCCGGGTCGCTACAGGGCCAGGCCGGGTCGAAACATTCCGGGTCGCTACGGGACAGGTCAGGTTGAAACGGTCAAGGTCGTTACCGGATCCGCCCGGGTCGAAGCGTTCCGGGTCGCTACCTAGCCCGGCCGGATCGAAACAATCCGGGTCGCTACGGGACAGGTCAGGTTGAAACGGTCTGGGTCGTTACCGGGTCAGGTCGGGTCGAAACTGTCCGGGTCGCTATTGGGCCCGACCAGGTTTAATCAGTCCGGGTCGCTACGGGACGAGTCGTTACCGGGCCCGTCCGGGTCGAAACGTTCCGGGTCACTACTACCGGCCCGGCCGGGCCGAAACAGTCCGGGTCCCTACGGGACGGGTCAGGTTGAAACGGTCTGGGTCGTTACCGGGCCCGGTCGGGTCGAAACTGTCGCTACCTGGCCCGTCCGGTTCGAAACAGTTCGGGTTGCTACGGGACAGGTCAGGTTTAAACGGTCTGGGTCGTTACCGGGCCCGGCCGGGTCGAAACGTTCCGGGTCGCTACTGGGCCAGGCCGGGTCAAAACAGTTCGGGTCGCTACGGGACGAGTCAGGTTGAAACGGTCTGGGTTGTTACCGGTCCCGACCTGATCGAAACGTTTCGGGTCGCAACCGGGCCAGGCCGGTTCAAAACAGTCCGGGTCGCTACGGGACGGGTCAGGTTGAAATGGTCTGGGTCGTTACCGGGCCCGGTCGGGTCGAAACTGTCGCTACTAGGCCCGTCCGGGTCGAAACAGTCCGGGTCGCTACGGACGGGTCAGGTTGAAACGGTCTGGGTCGTTACCGGGCCCGGTCGGGTCGAAACTGTCCGGGTCGCTACCCGGCCCGTCCGGTTCAAAAAAGTCTGGGTCGCTACGGGAGGGTCAAGTTTAAAACGGTCTGGGTCGTTACGGGCCCGGCTGGGTCGAAACGTTCCGGGCGCTACCAGGCCCGTTCGGGTCGCTACGGGACGGGCCGGGCTGAAACGGTCTTGGTCGTTACCGGGCCCGGTCGGGTCGAAACAGTCCGGTCACTTCCGGGCCCGTCCGGTTCGAAACAGTCGGTGTCGCTACCGGGCTCGTCCGGTTCGAAACAGTCTGGGTCCTACGGGACGGGTCAGGTTTTAACGGTCTGGCTCGTTACCGGTCCCGGCTGAGTCGAAAGTTCCGGGTCGCTACCGGGCCCGTTCGGGTCGCTACGGGACCGGTCGCGGAAACGGTCTTGGTCGTTACAGGGCCCGGTCGGGTCGAAAACAGTCCGACTCGCTACCGGGCCCGTCCGTTCGAAACAGTCCAGGTCGCTACGGGACGGGTCAGGCTTGAAACGGTCTGGGTCATTACCGGGCCCGGCCGGGTCGAAACGTTCCGGGTCGCTACCGGGCCAGGTCGGGTCATAAGGGTCCGGGTCGCTACCGGGCCGGTCGTAACGGTCCGGGTTGATAACCAGCCCGATAGGGTTTGAACCCATCCTGACCCAAGCCATCCTAACCCATTTTCTATTTTAATCTATTTTGATTTGACCTATCCAAATCAAACCATCCAGACCCAAACCCGTCCTGACCCAACCCATTCTAACCCATTTTTTGATCCTCCCATCTTGACCCATACCCATACTCATCCTAACCCAAACCCATCCTGACCTAACAACTAAACCCACCCAACCTATCCATTTTGCCACCCATAATTCAGACTATTTAATGATTCAACACTTAATCAACCAAAACAGCCCTTAAACCCCACTGCTTTTGTTTACGAAAGTTTCCATGCCAGACTAAATCCTAGCCATGTTAGCCAATAATGTGTTTTTAACGGCTCAATTTTTATGTCTATTTTGATAATTTTTAAATTCAACATGTCTAGTTATGTGATTTTTTTCTTTGTGTGGCACGTTCTAAAAATTAAGTCTGACCATAAATGATTTTATAAAGAAAAAAGAGAGGTGAAAATGAGGTGAATAATTGATATGATGGTGACTGAAGGCACACCACAAGCGGTTGATACAGGCTTGGGTTTGTGGGCCAGGCCGCACACGATTCGGGTCCATCAAACGGTGCACCTTTTTCCCTTCTTTCCCAATGAAGAACCTAACACCTTTTCTCCACTAAACCATATGTTAAAAGCATCTAAAACTTTGATTCTATTCTATTTATATCATCCGATTCCTGCTTTTTTTTTTAATTAAAGGGACAACTTGTTGATTGTTTATTTTTTAAAGAAAAAGGTGTAATAACAATGTAACTAAGTTATTTATGAAAACAATGATAAATGTGATTTATATCGAAAAGATTTAGTTTCAGAAATCATTAACTGTCACACATAGGGGTGTAAATGAGACGACCCGAGCCATGCACAAGTCGTTCACAATTTTATTTCTACAGCCTCGAGCTCAATTTGTGAGTAGTTTCTCAAGCTCAAGCTCAGATGAAGCTGGCTCGACTCTTTATTATTTATATAAAGTACTAGTTTTTATCCCGGGAAGCGTCCCGGGTTAAAATATCTAATATAACATAATAAAATATATTATTATTATTATTATTTTAAAAAATCTCTGCCATATTCAAATATAAAAAAAAAAACGAATCTCTGCGCCGGGTATAAATCTAGTGCCATTATAAATGAATTCGGAAGTTTGTAATCGATCATTCTAAAAAAAACTAACATGAAATAAGAAAAAAAAGTTAATTATTGAAAATATCGAACGCATTAGTCTAAGGGTTATGTGATGCGTTAAAAAATTCATGGGTATATGATCGGGTATGTAGTTCGGGTATTTGGGTATGTTGTTTCGGGTAATCGGGTTGGGTATCACCTAATCCCAGACCCGACCCAAACCCACAATTTTTTTTAAACTAATCCTAAACCCGACACAATACCTGTCGGGTTACAAAAAATCGTCATTTTTTCTTCGATTTTTATATAGCACTGTGGTACTCGTTGGAAAGATAATAAAACGCTCGTTAATTTGGTGTAATTATTTTCTTTAAAAAATTTCGTATAAAAAGATATTAACGTTTAAAAGTTATGGGAGGAAACACGAGATATAAAATAATAAAGTTTTAATATTTAAATTTAGTAGATTAGGTATTTAATAGATTAGGTTAAATCATATTTATTTCTTTTTTATTAATTGGTTTAGAGTTGCCACATCACATCCTATGTGACATCTCTCAAAGGAGAGATTGCATAAGAGTATGACATGTAGGATTAATCCCTTTGCAATATATATATATTATATAGATAGTATAACTATTTTTATGATAATTTTGTATATAATAATAATTATATAAATATATACGTAATATCTGGGTAGGGATCCATAGAAAACCCTCATTATCTAGAAAACTCTGGAAACTCTGACTTCCCGAGCTTTTTTAGGACCTGCAAATTTTAGGGCATGAATATACATGATTTTAAGCATTTTGAGCCAAAAAAAATCAAAAAGCGCCGAGCACTTTTTTTTTTTTTAAATAAGTTTTCGGGTAACACATGTTAAGCGAAATTAACATTGTTAACAATGTGTTACCCGAAGACTTATTTATTTTTTTAAAAAAAGTGCTCGGCGCTTTTTTGATTTTTTTTTGGCTCAAAATGCTTAAAATCATGTATATTACATACCCTAAAATTTTCATATAAAAAAAAGCTCGGAAGTTAGAGTTTCCAGAGTTTTCACTATAACAAGAGTTTCCAATATATCCCTTACCTGTAATATCTTAAATGAATATTATATAAATTAAAATCTCGTTTTAGGCTCGCAAGCCGGCTTGAGCTTGATATCTGAAGCCCGGGCTTAAACTTGTTTACTAAATGAAGCTAAAACTCATCTAAGCTTATCTCGATTCAAGTTTTTAGCAAACCGATCTCGAATAGATCACAAGCGGCTCGACTCGGTTATACTCTATATTGATTATAACTAACCACTTTAATCACATATTTGACCATTCAATAAACATCATTATCATATTGATTATAGCTAGCCACTTTAATATGTGTTTTTCCAAAACTTGGGTGGCATCCTTTGTTGATTTGGTGACAACCTTTGTTCCTTTATTCATTGTGATGCCTAACTTTTGAAATATCACTGATTAAGGGATTACTTTTTAGCTCATGAAATAAGAGTTCATAAATCTTTTATTGAGAAACAATTATTAGAAGATCTTTAATTCAACCTTTTAAAGTGCATGGCTTCATATGTAGGGCCAAAAATTAATTCTCCAATTCAACATTGTCCCCGTCTCTTGATGGAAAGCCATTACCTGAATTTGACTTTGGAGATTCTCAATTTAGCCTCACAATTGCGTTTCACCCTTTTCAAATATAATAATTAAATGTTGCTTCAAAGAATCAAAGATTTGTCTGAAAGATATTTTTTTAAAAAGAGCTATAATTTAAAAAAAAAAAAAACCCTCAAATTTTAATTAACTGAATTCAAAATAAAATTATATTAGAGAAATTGAAATTTGTCAAAAATAGTTGAAATTTTTAATCCATTTATTAGACAAAACGTTTAGTAGACTAAAAGATATTAATGAGGTGTTGCTCGCTAAGTGGGAGTGGAGGTTTAGAACCGAGGAAGGAAGTTTGTAGAAGGTCATTGAGGTTTGTCACAATAGTCGTAGTCATTGATCTTCTCTTCCTTGGAATAAAGCGGTCTCCGGTGTTGGGGTAACATTGTTAGAAATGGTGAAAAATGAAGCTTTAAGGTTATTCCTTGAATGAATACATTAGAGGTGTGGTGGGGAATGGAAAGTGGATAAGTTTCTGGCTAGATCCTTGGTTGTTTAAGGAGGCGGTGAAATTAAATATCCGGCATTGTCTAAGTTAGCAGTGGACAAAACAAATCTGATTAGAGACAATTTGGCCGAGGTTTGAAGTTTGGGGTGTTGGGTATTAAGTTGGACGACCCATTTTACGGTTGGGCCTGAGATGTCCGAATGGGAGCACTTAAATGTGGCGCTGGCAGGAGTGTCATTGGGAGATAATTATTAACACAAATCAATAGTCAATAGTCAATAGTCATAGTCAACAGTCAAAGAGCTATATTTATGTCTTTGTAATTATTTAGTCATAGTCAATATTCTTAGTCAATAGTCCAGTCAATAGTCCTCCTAGAATCAAGTCATTGTATTAATGTTGTAGTCACTATATAATCTTCTGTGAATAATGAGAATAGTACATTTGATCCAATTCACTCTATTACCTATTACTCTATATTGGTATCAGAGCCTAAAGTTCCCTTGAGCCAACCGAATCCATCACAGCTTTCGACAGCCTTCTGTCCGCAGCCTACACAGCCCTTTCATCTCTTTTTTTTATTTGCAGCCTCAATGGCTCCCTTTTTGTTCATCAATCGAACCCTAACTACAATTGGAACCCTTGTTCCCCACCCTCAAACCCCTCATGACAAAACCGACCCTCCCCGTGGTCAAACAAATCCGCAACCCAAACTCAAAACAACCCAACCCACAACAGCCAAACTAACGTTTTTTGTTATTTTTGTAGCATACCCGGTCATGTAACGAAAGATTGTCGCAAACTTAGTCGCTTCCTACGCGAACATCAAGTCTCTTCTCATGATTCCTACTCAAAACCGGTTGTGAACAATACATCTTTTCAAACCGCGGTTCCAAACACTCCATGGATGTGGGATACAGGCGCTTCCAATCACACTAACAACAACAACAACAACCAAATGCATGTTCTTTTCCGAATATGGTGGCCCAGATGAGATTGTTTTAGGTGACGGTAAAACCCTTCCTATCACACACATTGGTCAAACAACCCTTCCCACCAACTCACGACCGTTTTTTCTTAAACGATTTCTTAATCGTTCCATCTCTTCGCAATAATCTTATTTTTGTTGCAAAACTTAGTCGTACTAATCAAGTTTCTGTTGAATTTTTTCCATATCATTTCTTGGTTAAGGATCTGCGCACGGGGGCGCATCTCATGCAGGGAGTGAACGTCAATGACGTTTACTACGGACCAACCACACTCTTTCCTCAAATCAATGCAACAACAACAAGATCTCTACTTGTGTGGCACCATATCCTTGGACATCCTTCGTTTCAAGTTTTCAAGTCCTTAATTTCTAAATTAGAACTTAATGGTAATAAAGTGTCACCTAGGGATGGCAATCAAACCCGAACCCGATGGGTAAACCCGAAACCCGATACATTTGGGACGGGTTTGGGGTCAGGTAATCGGGGTATGGGATTAGTTTTTATTTTTTTGCGGGTTTGGTACGGTTTGGGATTTGATGATATACCCGTTTACCCGACCCGATTACCCGATAAAGTATACCCATTTACCCGATTAGATACCCAATATAATTTCTAGTATATCTTTTTAAATATGTATGCATAATATATCAATTGTCCATCTAGACTGTCATCTTATGCTAAAAATTACCAAAATTTAGTGTATACTACTTGTTATCTAAGTGTTTGAGTGTTTTTATAAGATTTAAGTATTTTATATTTATATATTGTAATCATTTACATATATATTTAATAATGGTAAATGTAATTGGTTAATAGTTACCTAATGGATACCCGTCGGGTCTTTGGTCGGATATACTCAATAGGTAAGTTTTAAAATTAATGGGTTTACCCGAAACCCGCGAGTATACCCGATGGGTAATTACCCGACACAAACCCGACCGGTTTTGGTCTGGGTTTGGGACAAGCATACCTAATCGGGTATGGGGTTGGATTACCTAAACCCGTCCCAAACCTGACCCATTGCCATCCCTAGACTGTCACCCGAGTCTTTTCATTGCAAATCTTGTTCGTTAAATAAAAGCCATGAAATTCCTTTTGGTAAAAACTCATTTGTTGCAAATAAACCATTGCAACTCGTTTACTCAGATGTATGGGATCCAGTCCAAACATCTATTGACGGCTTCAAGTACTATGTCATATTTGTCAATTATTTTTCTAAATACATTTGGTTATATGTGATAAAAAGAAAATCCGATGTCTCCATCCTTTTTCCACAATTCAAATCGCCAGTGGAATTTTTTTCAAGCACCTCTTATCTCTCTATTTACCAACAATGGTGGTGAATATATTGGTCTTAAACCATTTCTCACAACTCATGGAATTTCTCAGTACACCACACCCTTCATACACCCGAACAAAACGGGGTGGCCGAACGTCGTCATCGACGCGTTGTTGAAACGGGCCTTGCCCTCCTCCACTATGCTCAACTCCCATCACAATTTTGGTCACATGCCTTTCAAGCCGCCACTTATCTCATCAACCATCTACCCACCACCATCCCGAACAACAAATCACCTTATGACATGTTATTCAATGTTGCTCCCACCTACTCCAAACTAAAACCGTTTGGATGTCTTTGCTATCCTTGGCTTCGCCCATACAACACCTCCAAGTTACAATCTCAATCCGCATCATGTGTCTTTCTTGGATACTCCTCTACCAGATCAGCATACAAATGCTTTGATCCAGCCACCAACAAGCTATATCACTCTCGCCATGTTGAATTTCATACCATACATCTTCCCATCCCAGACCAATAACTCTGTCTTTCCCACTATCACCTATGAATCATTTCTTCACAACATACCAAATCCTCCAAAGCCTTCACAGCCATACACAACCTCCCATCGATCCCACACCCCAACCCATACCTCCTACTCACTCCTCTCTTGACCCAACACAACCTTCTGTTGCACCTACACAGCAGTTGCCTGATACTAGACAGCACTCGTCTGACCCTACATAGCCTTCTACTACACCTACACAACTCTTGTCCTCTACACAGTCCTCCGCTATCCCTACACAATCCTCCACTGTCCATACACAGTCCTCATCTCCTACACAATCCTCCACTCCTACACAACCTAATTCACCTACAAAACCTTCCAATGACTCTACCACCTCCCCATCTCAAACTCCTTCAACTAACCCCTCTCCTACACCTCTACTCGCCACAACGGTCTCGCAATCTTACCCAAAATATTACAACTCCAACTTCATCAACTCCTCCACACTTCACCCACTTCCTACATCCATTGAGCCCTCTACTCGCATCCAAGCGATGAAAGATCCACAATGGCGACAAGCAATGGATCTTGCATACAACGCTCTTCTTCAAAACCATACGTGGGAGCTTGTCCCTCATACTACCCAAAATCCAATCGGATGCAAATGGGTATTCCGAACCAAACAAAAACCCGATGGAACTATTGATAAATTTAAAGCGCGCCTAGTCGCAAAAGGGTTTCATCAACAATACGGTAAGGACTATTTTGATACCTTTAGTCCGGTCACGAAACCTGTCACCATTCGTACTGTTCTTTCCATCGCACTCTCTCGAGGGTGGTCTTTACGCCAACTAGACATCAATAATGCATTTCTTCATGGCACCTTACATGAGGATGTGTACATGATTCAACCACCCGAATTTGCAAATTCGGCGTTTCCTAATCACATTTGCAAACTCAAGAAATCTCTCTACAGCCTGAAACAAGCCATGCGGGCTTGGTACAATGAATTAACCGCCTTCTTTCATTAGCTTGGGGTTTAAAAAAATGTCTCTATGATGCGTCTCTTTTTGTCTACAACACAAATGGTAACACTTGCTATCTACTCGTCTACGTTGACGACATTGTCCTCACTAGAAACAATAATCCATTCATGGACATCTTTGTTCAAGCCCTAAGCAAAAAAAATTTCGATCAAAGACTTAGGCCCTCTACATCATTTCCAAGAAATCGAAGTCATTCCAACTCCTCATGGTGTATTCCTCTCCCAACACCGGCACATTCAGGACATCTTAACCACTTTCAAAATGGATGGTGCCAAAGAGGTCCTCACCCCCCCTAAGCGTCTCTGATCCGCTTATCCCCTCGGATGCCTCTCCACTCGTTGACCCAACTCCTTATCGCAAACTTGTTGGCACACTTCAATACCTTGCCTTCACCCGTCCTGATATCTCTTTCGCTGTCAACAAACTCTCTCAGTTTATGCACCACCTAAAACAGTCACACTGGTAAGCTCACAAATGGGTTCTCCGCTATTTGAAAGGAACATTGCACCATGGGATCATCTCCTGGCATTCATCAAGACAAAAAAAACGGTCTCACGCTGATCCACTGAAGTAGAATACAAAGCACTAGCAAAACGCCACAGCTGAAATCTCATGGGTTAAAAATCTTCTCCAAGAACTCGGTCTTCGCACGATATGTACACCATTTCTTTTATGTGACAACACCGGCGCCACCTACCTTTGTGCCAACCCGGTGTACCATTCCTACATGAAACACGTTGCCCTCGACTACCACTTTGTTCGTGAACAAATCAATGTCGGTCACTTAAAGGTTTTTCACATTAGCTCAAAGGATCAGCTAGCTGATGTCCTCACCAAACCACTTCCAAGATCACCGTTTCTTTCCTTTCCTTCCAAGATTGGCGTATCCAATGGATCCTCCATCTTGCGGGGGGCGTATTAACACAAATCAATAGTCAATAGTCAACAGTCAAAGTCAATAGTCATAGTCAACAATCAACAGTCAAAGAGCTATCTTTATGTCTTTGTAATTATTTAGTCATAGTCAATATTCTTAGTCAATAGTCCTCCTAGAATCAAGCAATTGTATTAATATTATAGCCACTATATAATCTTCTGTGAATAACGAGAATAGTACATTTGATCCAATTCACTCTATTACCTACTAGATATTTGCCCGCGTTGACACGCAGTTTACCAACGTACGATTATTTGGAGTAGTATAACGTATAAGAAAAATAAAGTAGAAACATTTTATTAAAATTTAAAAGCAACGAATACACAGTTATTCAAATATCGCTAAAAATTTCCTTATAAACAACATTTTTTGTTTTAGTCATCACTTTCCCATCAGCATCCAGTATAAGTAACTTCACGCCTGCTCTGCTTTTAACTCTTGATAATGCGACATAAAGCTGGCCGTGTGAGAATACAGGGTTTCTTAAATACAATCCAACCTTTGATAAAGACTGTCCTTGGCTTTTATTGATGGTCATTGCAAAACATACGCTTATTGGGAATTGACGCCTTTGGAACTTTACTGGAATCTTGATATCAGATGGTATCAAATTTATTCTTGGAATAAGAGTTTTGGTACCAATGTTTCCACCTGATATGATCTCGGCTTCAATAACACGCTTTGCAAGTCTGGTGATTCGTAATCTCGTTCCATTGCACAAACCATTTTGTTGATCTATGTTTCGCAACAACATGACGGGTACACCAACTTTAAGTGCTAAACGATGGTTAGGTAACCCAGAAATTTTTAAACCATTAAGGACATCAGGAGAGTATAAGTCTTCCTGTGAACGGTTATTACTATTCTCAATCTGACATATACTATCAGAGCTCAGATACTCGACTTCATCTCCAGGAAACAATGCAAGAAGCCTTTCATTTATATCATGTACGACTTCATTTGTAGGTGCAAGTATTGCTCGTTCTCCAAAGTAATCCTTATCTTTGTAAAGTTGGATAAGTGAAGGGTAGACGAAGTCAATTAATCTAGAAATCGGATCTGATGTACCCTTAATAAGAAGATCATCTGGAATGTCCACATCAAACTCATCATCATGAATTGACTCACCAACTTTACCCTCACCTAATTCAAGAAGCCAGTTTGCAAATGCCTTTGTTTCATCGGATTCAGACGTGTTGTTACCTAAAGTTAACCTCATGTTTTTTGTTAAAGTGAGGACTTTGCAACTATTCCAAATAGGAGAAGAAGTTATTGATGCATTTAAAATATCTCTTCTACTACCGTTTGGAACAACCGGAAGGATCTGTCTAAAATCACCACCAAAAACCATAACCTTACCACCAAAAGGCAAATCAGAATTAGGTGAAGAATTTGACTGCAGGACGTCTTTCATTGTACGATCAAGTGCCTCAAAAGCATGCTTGTGAATCATTGGAGCTTCATCCCAAATAATTAACTTAGTTTGCTTCAATAAATCAGCAATATCACTATTGGGCTTTATACCGCACAATGATTGTTCAGTAACATTCAAAGGTATACGAAACCTAGAATGCGCTGTCCTTCCACTAGATAACAGCAGAGAAGCAATACCACTGGATGCAACGTTCAAAACAATTTGTCCTTTAGATCTTATGGCAGCAGACAACGTTTTCCATAAAAAGGTTTTACCAGTTCCTCCAAAACCATAAACAAAGACTAGCCCACCTTTGTTACCATCAACCGCATGAATGATTTGATTAAAAATTGAACGTTGCTCATCAGTTAAAGAACGTGAATAGGTATGAAATTCCTCAGCCAACGTACTTACTTGATAATTCAGCTCATCAAGAATCAAACGGTTATTTGCAGATGATATCGAATCATTATCCGGATAAGGCATAGAAGGAAACCTACGCAGGCTTGAGTTATTCCGAAGCAACTGTTTCTCAATTTCAAGCAACGTAAGGTTCTTTATTTGTTCATCAGGAAGAGACAAACCTAAAAACGAAAAAGTTTGGAACATTCAATTTAAAATAAAAGGGACATTAAAAAAAATAAATTCATTAAATTTCGAAATTAAAATTTGTTACCTTCAATTTGGAATACGTCTTCGTGTCTACGCATAATACCATCTGACAGATACTTCCATGATTTTTCCCAAACATGCTCAGGCCTAGATAAGGTATTAGACAGCAACATCATCGCAAACAAATTACGAAGAGAATATCCAGAACCTGTATAATGAGCCTCTTCAATAGCTTCTACATATTCTTTGTCATCGTCTAAGAGGCCAAGAGCATAACATGCATCACGAAATGTTGGTAAGATTTCTCCATTGACCGTTCTTATCTCCTCAAATGATCTAGGGCCTTTTACTTTATTTAGAAGCACTCTCAAAAAATACGCCTCGCCCATAGATGGATTAACCATGTGAACACGACCAATTGCCTTACCCATCTTTCGAAAGTCCCATTTTTTTTCTTCCTCTTTCCAGACAAATTTACTTGGGATTTCAATGTAACTTAGTTCACGTGCCACAGCTTCGTTTCGGTTCAGTTCCATCCATTTTAGAAACATTGTTGCAGCCACCGTTGGTTTGTCGAGCACATTTTGAATATTTTCTTTTGGACCATATACAACACTTTGCTCACCGGGCAGATGAAATGGAAGCCTTATAACTGGAGGGTATCTATAATGCACTTCATTTTAAATATTCTCCACGAAGCTTCACATGCTGAAAGGAACCTACAATCAAAATGTTTTTTGATTTCATCTTTTTGCATCACTTCTTCACCTTCTCCATTATCTTCTACAAAAGCAACTTTAGCCATATCAGGTCCTTTATTAATGTATTTAAATAAATACTTAATTGAAGCGGCCTGGTTACACCATTCAACATTGATATGAGCTTGGTAACGCCTTAAAAGTTTTGCATTATAAGGGACCACATGTCTATTGTCTAACGTAGCAGTTCCTTTTTCAACAAATATCCCTGACTCTCTTCTTCTATAAACCGGATATCCATTTGAATCTAACGTTGAAGCAGGAGAAAACTTCTTTGGAAATTTCTTGGAGCACTTACCGTCAAGCATGCACGGACAGTTCGGATATTCACGCCCACATGGTCCATGCATCATAAAGTCACTCACAAGACTAAACAACTCCGGATCAAGATTCTTATCAGGGATTTCAGCCGAAACAAAACGATCAACGTGTTCAATTGTGGGCAGCTTACTGGCTTCTTTAAGAAACAAACAGATATGAGCATGGGGCAGTCCACGTTTTTGGAACTCTATAGTATAGACAGCTGAAAACATAAAGTAAAACAATATAGTTAGAAAGTTAGTTAATAAAACACGTTACTATTTAGAAACAACAAATAAAAATTGTATTAGTATATGTGAATAAAGATGGTAATATATGAATATATATTGGAAGTTTTTTTTTGGTAATGAATTTTACCTGCTGAAGTTTTGCCCAATAGTGCTTTTTCACGTAAATCTTTCATGATTGAGTCTAGCTTAACTTTGAATAGTCTAGCTAAAATATCTGGCCTGTCTTCTGGATTTGTCTTCTTGTCTTTAAGAAACCGTCTAATTTCAGGCCATTTTGGATTGCATGTGATTGTAATAAAAAAATCAGGGTATCCATGCCTTTTACAAATAGCCATTGCATCAAGATAATTTTCCCTCATGTAGCGTGCACCACCAGTAAAAGAAGAGGGTAAAATCACAGGTGTCCCTACTTTTGCCAAGTCAGTAGGTCCATTTTGGTTCAACGTTTGAAGATTAGTATAAGTTTCACACCTAAGTTTACTTTGCTGGAAACGGACATAAAATAAGCACTCACTCTCAATCATTGTATAAACGTCAACCAAAAACTGTTGAAGAAGCCGCCTTGCATTCAAAATCAATGAGAACTTACCAACTCTGTCCTGAATATGATATGCAAAATACTCTCTCATTGAACACTTTGAATCGACCTTCTTTTTAGATTGCCTCTCTTCCCTATGTGGTATATCAACCCTATAACAATCTTCTCCAAACGGAATAAGCAATGGATACTGCAGGGCTAGATACGACGGATGAAGTTCAGATATACGCTGAAGTCCCTCTGATCTTGATTCCACGACAATATCTCTATTGTCAAGCTGCTCATCATTGTCTGAAAAAATAAGAGCAGCGATTTCTGACGAAGTTGGTAGGTTGTATGTTCGGCCATCGTTAGTTCTCCTACCAATAAGACGCAACTTAAGGGTAACTTCAGGATTTTCATGAAATCGATCCCGTACACTCCTTAACTTTTCACAAGCTCATTATTTGAGTCTAACATCGACTTCAGGTACTGAATGATTTCAATGTCAAGGAGGTCAGAAATATCCTTACACTTTTCCTTTTCCTTACTGAAAAGAATGAAAAAAAAAATTTAATACATTAAAATTTATATACAGGGCTAAAAAAAAGTAGAATAAAATTTTTAGAATATTACCTATAAATGTTTTTTCGGTTTGAAACTTCATTTTCAGTGTCATATATATATAACTGCGAAAACTTCGGTTTCGAACCATCATAAGGAAGAAGACCACCCATCGTGTGATAATTCTCACCACTTATTCTGTATATGAAGGGAGCCTTTCCACTATTGATATTTGAATCAACCTTCCCTCCCATTGAAGTAAAACAAAACATAGAATTGAAGCGGCGAATGTGCTTTAAGAAATATTTGCTCTTTAATTCTATGTTCTTGAAAAGGTTCTGATAATCTAAATTGCTCTCTTTGAAATCTGGAAGTTGTACCTTTCCATAACCACAACATAGCATATAGCTTGTTCTTCCACCAACATTTACGCTTCTAATAGCTTCTGACCTCCACAATTTTGCATTACACATTTGACATACAACCGTTTGATCACCATGATCCAGATAATCTTGCAAACAGAATAAATAAAATAAAATTAACTTATAAAAGAAAAAAAAGGCTTTTAAATGTTTTGTAAATTTAATATTTACCTTTAGAGACACCCTTAAATTGCAAGCCTTCAATTGTTTGAGGTTCCACATTTTCTTCGTCAGACAAACTAACCATTCGGACAGGTGAGATGCAACGTCGATTATTCCTTGATGTATTAATCGGTTCTCTTTGAGCAGAAGATGATGCAAGTGAGACCGTATTAACATCAGTAAGTCCACCTGTAATTAAGAATAACATTTAAAAGTTAGTATTAATAAGATTCAGAAATTCATTACATTAATCGACACAAAGCAAATTGCACCAGATGGGGTTGGATAAGTAGGAGTTCTTAGCGTGTCATCATTTGAACACTCATGTGCAACAGTGGGTTGTTTTCGAGGTCTACTAACAGAACCAACTTTACGTCTTTTTGAATCAAGTTGTGCTTTTCTAACGTTTCGTAACTCTGCAGATTTTTGTCTTTGGACTTCAGGCACGGAAACTATGGATAAAAATAATATCAGTTTGTATATTCAATGAACGTTTAATGTTAAAATAAAGGACTAATGTAAAAATAAAACTTGTATAACATAGTATTATGATACCGTTTGTAATATTGGACAAAGGAGTTCTTTGTGTGGAACCTGATAATACATAATGAAATAACAAAGAGACAGTGTTAGAGTAAAAAATTTGTCATCAATTTAAAAAGTAAAGCTATCGAATATTTAAATGTCATACAAATTTATTACCAGAAAAGGATGCGTTAAATGGGTTGTTGAAGGTTGATCTAAAGGATGGCATATCGATTGAAACTAAAGTACTTCTGGATGTTGATGAGTTTGAATTTTGACATTGATTAGCATTGACTCTCTTAGAATCCATTTGTAGTTTTCTGGATTTTGGACACTCCGTTGCAATATTTTTATTGACTTCAAGCGTAGAAACAACGTATGAAATAGTATTAGTTTTTATAATGAAATCAATAAGAAAATAGGATATTCGTATACAGTAAAACATGTAGTTTAAATAAATTTAAATTGCGGGAGTGATTTAATAGGTGAAAGAACCTTAAGAGAGACTGCATTTTGTGTAGACGATTCAACTCCATCCAAGCTTTCAAATCCAGGTTGATCCACCTAAAAACATTAAAGGATTTGTATGTGTCAGATTATATAGTAAAACAATAATAAATTTTTATAAAATCAACCTATAAAGGAATATAGGACGGGAATAAAAAACCTGAATATCGGAGAACTTTTGTTCTAGTGAAGAAAGTATCGATGACTCATTCGTAAACTTGCGTATACTATATCCGTCTAGGTGCTTGTCAATATTGAATTGACCCACTTTAATTTTGAACGCAAACTTTTTGTCTTGAAGACCATGAAACTCAGTTGGAGTTGTTTTTTCTTCACCAGAAACCTTAATAACAAATGACATACATAATATAAAGCAAAATAAGTAATTTGTTTTGGACTGAGTATAAACAACTTACCTGCTTAGATTTTTCTAAAAGTTGCATTGCTGACATTCCCAGCAATTTCTTTGCTTCACGATCAAACAAAGTAAGGGATGTAATACCAGTAAAATCCTGAACCCTTAAAGGTACTCTGAACCTACATTTACAAATTACAAAATATTATTAAACAAATTTAATAGTGTTTTACTTTAAGATGTACATATTTAAGATAAAGCATACACTGGATCAGCAGAGACAATGTGCTTTGGACATTCTCTATTGGGGCAAACTAACACCTGTTTAAACGAAATAACATCTGTTTCTTCATTATCATCAGGTAAACTTAAGGTCGGCTCCACCTTGTGATTACAGTGCTCACATCCCAAATAATACCACTCATCTTTATCATCGACACCCTTAATGGTTCCAAGAACAATGACCTGTTTGTTCACCTACAAAAGAAACAGGAATCGGTTAAAAATGAATTTTAAATAAAACTTGTATATAATGATATGATAAATCAATTGAGTCTTACCTCTGTTATCAAAGGAAGATCACGAATAGTGCTGAAAGGGGTTTTATTCAAGAATTCATCATTAATATTCATACTACCAGACGATCCAAGAGATCGTTGTACAGACGATGATTCCGTAGAAAAAAACTTTTCAATATAACTGTAAAAATAAAAAAATTAATATAACATATATATAATAACTCAAATATTTAGATATATGTAAATAATTACAGGATAATTTAAACATATCACCTTTTCTTAAAAGCACGAATATCGTCAATATCTTCGTTGATAAACAGGCGACTTATATTGAACCCATTTTGCAAACTTATATTACCTTAAAAAAAAAAAAAGCAAGCGTTATTTGTCAAATGTAATACAAATTGCAAGAAATGACAAACCTTTATAATTGGTAAAGCTACCAAATTGAACAATAAGAACAACATGGACTTCACCTTCGTTCTGCTTGATGTACTCAAACATCTGCTCACTATATTCATCCCACAAAGAACATGACATTTTTACCCCACTACATACAATACATTTTTTATTAGATCATGCATAAATTTCAAACATTTCTTTCTAAGTATTAATCGTACAAATGAGAAATGAATATAACATGAAAGATTATGAGATAATAAATTATGAATAGGAAAAATGAAAACACATACTCTAGATCAATCAAGAGTAGGTTCATTTTCATTTTCAATCCAGCTTTTGTTTCGATAGGCTCGGGTGGACTCCATTCTTCAACAAACCCAATGAAATCTAAAATATTTAAAATGTTATTTCAACTAATAAATAAGAAGACAAATTAAAAGAATAAAAATATATAAAAGATTAAGGATAACAAAACTACCAATCCTTTGTTCCTGAGAAAGGTTACCAGACTTAATAGACTCAAAAGAAGAGAAATTAAAACCATATTGGCTACCATCAAATCTGTTACACTTTGTAAGATTTGTTTCAAAAGTAAACGATAATATGTCATTTTTAGAAAAGTGTTTAACAGATTTGTTATCCGCTAGTTGTGGTCTATAGATATAATATGCTTCATTTTCACGTAGAAATTTTTCATGCTTCTTCATGTATCTATTCCACACAATCGCTTGCATTTTAGAACCCTGCGTAAAAATATGTAATTAGAAGACATAGTTTGACCAGAAAATATTAAATCGAGTTGTGTAACATATATGTGACAAAGGAATTGATGATATCAAATCTAACCTGTTCATCCATAACAACCATATCAATGGCAAGAGTTTCACCTGGTATCTTTCGATTTGCTCTCTTCCAAAGCCTAAGTACCTTAACTTTGATTGTGTAATTACTCAGCCGCCATGTTATGTCATTCAAAAATGTTACATTATTTGGATCCATCTGCCTGCACGTGTGTAATATTTATCACAAATAACAGCGAACTAAAAAATGTTAGTACTCGTGTGATATATAAATAAACAATGTAAGAACCTAAAGTAGTATATGATACCTGCGAAATGTAGAAGAAAAAAATTGAATTATATTCGATTCAATTGTACATGTATATATAATTTCGTATACCTATTATAAATAAGGAAGAAATGTTGTATTTTTAGTATAGATTATATAAATATAAACAAAATATGAAATGCCAATCTAATTGATTAAGTTTAAAGGTTTCCATAATACATTTTCAATCAAATTAAGTGGTCAAACTTTCCGAAATTATGAAAATAAATGTTGTTTCTTAAATCAAATTGTAAAAAAGTCAAAGACTAATTTTTTGTCTTTCCAAAAATCTTGTTTGTCAAATTAAAACTTTTTTAATTTGTAAATTATTAATTACTTGTGAGTTTAAATAAAAAGAAAACGTTTTGCTTTTGTTTTAAAATGGTACTGGATAAATTTAACATTTTCAAATAAAACGGTTGACTTGCTTAAAATATTAACCATTCAACAGGTAAAACACACCAATGTATGTAACCACTAACAGTTAATCACAATACCAAAAACAACCATACCAAGGTGGTAACAGTTACACAGCAACAATATTTTAACAGGAAAAAGTCAACGGCATAAATTAGGATGAAAGAAAGATAAATTATAGGTTGATTGAAACCATAAAAAGTAGTCAATTACACATTGTTAATTGATTGTCTTTCAAAAAATCTTTTTCTCAACATAAAACGGTTTGAATTTGAAAATTATTAATTACTTGTGAGTTTAAAATATTAAAAAACGTTTTATTTTTTTTTTTAAATGTTATTCGAAAAATTTAACATTTTCAAATAAAACGGTTGACTTTGTTAATAAGCATTCATATGTATTAAAAAAAAGAATATCATAAATCTATTTCTCAAAAGACATATCAACAGGTATAACACACCAATGTATGTAACCAATAACAGTTAATCACAATCCAAAAACAACCATACCAAGGTGGTAACAGTTACACAACAACACTATTTTAACAGAAAAAAGTCAACGCCATAAATTAGGATGTCAAAAAGACAAATTATAGGTTGATTGAAACCATAAAAAGTAGTCAATTACACATCGTTAATTGATTGTCTTTCCAAAAATCTTGTTTCTCAACATAAAACAGTTTGAATTTGAAAATTATTAATTACTTTTGACTTTAAAATATTAAAAAACATGTATATTTCTTTAAAAATGGAAGATATTAAAACTTGGGAATTTTTCAAATAAAAAGTCAAAGTTACGAAATTTAAGTATGTTAATAATGAGAACGTTTAATGTTAATGTAATGTAATTTACCAAATTTAAGTTTTAATCAACAATATTAACAAAGTCAATTTGTAAAATCTAAAGTTGTCTAAATTTTAATTCTCATTATAGCAATCAAATCATATTAAGCATATTTACCTATTTCTAAAAAAAACATATTTCCCAAATTATTGCTAACAACTATTAAAACATAGAAGATCATATGTCGTAAATACAAACCATAACACAAATATATTTTTCAAAACACATATCAACACAAAAAACAAATCAATGTATGTGACCACTAACATTAATCATCATCCCAAAAACGACCATAACCATCGTGTTAAGAGTTACCCACAACCACTGTATTGAACCAAAAACCACCACGACTTAGGACCAAAGTATGTGATTTATATCCAAAAAACTACCCACTGCCTCCCGTCCTAATTACCATCAACCCTAACTACTTTAGAGAGCTTGAACAGACCTCGTTTTTCAAACCAACGGAAATGCACCTGATCACCAGCCTGCAAATCATTGTCAGCAACAAACACAGACATACCTTTGATGTAAAAACGCTTACTCGATCCCCTGTCTTCAATACCTACAGAAACACCCCAGCTATTTTGCTCAGCATCCTTAATTGTCAATGAGCGCGGCCTGTTCAAGCCATTGGCCTTCGCCCATTGTGTCTTCATCCGCTAAAACAAATAACCATACATGAAATTTGTTATAAAAAGGTTTATTTAGCATCAAAATGATTATAACATATTGCTTTAACATATAATACTTACAAAATGCCTGTCAACAACAAACACAACTGGAACGGCCCAATCTTCTATATCGGATACATCTTCATCCGATCCAAATTCATCATCATCAGTTTCCATATCATCTTCATCTGAATACTCTTCTCCATCATCATCAGAAACCACAACTATTTCCTCCTGATTATGGTGATCATCCTCGGGCTGTTCAACGTCCTCCCACAACTCCGGAGGCAGGGTCAGCTTGTTTTTCTCAAAGATGGACAACTCCAATGTTTTCTGTTAATTTTACAATGAAACACATGAAAAGTGTACAAATTAATGATCTAAATCTCAAACAAATTTAATGATATTTATTGAAATTTCGAATCGACAAACAAACCTCGTTGTAAATTTCAAACACCATCAGATGATCTGCTGTTATTTTAAACCTTTGTTTCATGTACGACCATCCCTGGGTAATGAAAATCTCATCACCATGGTATTCAAGTTGGATCTGGAAAACATGCCCTGCAAAGAAGATGAATATCTAACCACTGTTATCATTATGAACATCAAGATTTAAAAAAGTCTTATTATCTAACAAATAATTATATACATGAGATTACCTGGAAATGAGCTAACCATAATCGGTTCCATAGGAGGGTTTCGATTGTACAAACCATGATGAACGAAGGCACTTATATGCTGGAAAGTTGAAAAACAATGTTGAAACATTACTACATATTAAAGTATTTAAGGCGTTATGTCATGGTTCTACACATCATTTAAAAAACATACCAGGCGATTCAGATCACTAAGTGGGTCATCAAGTTTGCAGTAGAAATACTTGCCCGGTGCAGCTATGGCATCCTGATGAAAAGTATACATATTAAAACAGTTGAGCATTTCTTCGAACTCAAAAACAAAGTGACAACCACTTGGGTAGTTTAGCGTGGTAATCATGTGCTTCCACCCGTTGTAAAAAAACCATTTCCCAGCGATATTCATCACTTTAACTTCGAATGATCTCTCATCCAAAGTATGAATTCTGGTCATGCCAGTAGGGAATCCATACTTAGTAATCCATTCCTTATAATCTCCGGGCAAGGCCTACAAATCAATACCAAAAACAGTTGATTATAAATTAATCTATTGGATTTTCAGTTAATAAAGATTATCCATCCGAATACTGTGCAGTGATCAATGAACATATAGTAACAACCAACGGATTTTTAAACGCATAAGAAAGGTCGCTTACCATACATACACGTTCTCTGCCCTCTGATTTAACCCAAAATCCAGAAACCATTCTGAGACGACCTTTAGAGCACCTGTATTATCAGTAAAAACAAATTAAAACATGATATCATATAAATAAAATTGCAATCATTAGATGAATACATAAATGACAAATCTGAAAAATCTTAAAACCTATTAATTTTTGAAAACAGATTAATGTCAGTGAGAGTATAATTAGTAAAAAACTTAAATTGAAAATCCCAAATTGAAAACTTTATATAATGGAGTCATATTCACAATGTTCATACAAACTTGATTCAAAACAACATCAATCTAATCTTCTGAAAACCCAAGTTTGACCTAACATCATCAATGGCAAATAAAAAAAAACACTGTCCGAGTCCATCCATATCCATTACAGAACCCTAATATCACAATCAAGAAATATAATCAAACAATCAAGAACCCTAATTAAGGGCAAACCAAGGTTTTGTTTTGTCGTAAAAAAACACACAAATCGAAAGATAAATATAATCAAATACAATGAAAACCGGGAAAAAGAAACATTCAATCGACAAAGATATGAGAAAAATACGAAAAAAAACACACTGAAAATCAGAGATGAAGATGGATTCAATGAAATAAGAATGAAATAGAGATTACCTTAGATTGGAGATGAATGATTGGTTGAATCGCCCTTGAATCGCCCTTGAATTCGCTGATTAGGGTTTCCAGTGTTTTGTTTGAAGGAGGCGAGAATAAGAGGATTCTTTTGTCCGTGTGTTTTGTATGAGTATATATATTTTCGGGTTTTTTTTTTTTTAAATGAAAAATTTTATAAATTCCCACAATGAGACACTTGGCACAATATGATTGGCTACACAATTGAGGATGAATGTGGGAGTGCCAAGTGTCCTCATGGACTTTAGTTTATTAGATGTATAGATTACTCTATAATAATCGGGATAGGTGGCAATGGGGTGGAGACAAGGTTGGGATGTTTTCCGTGGGTTGATCAAGAAACTTTTATGCAAGGAAGACGACATAGCTGATTGGTTTGTTTTGAAGCTGGTTAATTGGGTTCCAATGAAGTGAAATATACTTGCTTGGCTGGTGGAAATGGATAGAGTTCCTTCGGTACGGCCCTAGCTAGGAAGGGCATCTTGGTGGATAATGATCTTTGCGACTTATGTGACTTTAATGTTGAGAGCACATATCATTTGTTCACGGCTTGTCAATTCACATCGGGGGTGTGAGATCAGATTGGTAAATGGTGTAGATTGGGCCCTAATATGCATTCGAGTTTAGAGATTTGATGGAAGTTTAAAAGCAACATTGCGGCGACAAAATGATGTATAAAATTATTCACAGTATTGTTATGGTGGTGTGTTGGGTTATTGGAAGACTAGGAACGATAAGAGGTTTAACATCATAGAGGCTAAGATGGTTGAAGCTTGGGCTAGTGTGAAGTCCTTGTCTTTCTTTTGGTTAAAACATCGTTCTAGATATATATAGGTCTTCTTTGGAAGGACTGGTGCGTGTATCCGTTAATGTAACTGTTTTGGTGGCACTCAGTTTGAGGACGTGCTTAGTGTGAATGAAAGTTAATATTAAAAAAAATGTGAATTTGTTATTATTTTTGTAAGGAAAATATAAATACATAAATAAACAAAACAAAACGACCGAAGGGAAGCTAGCCTATAAAGTTGTTTCTTACATCAAATAAAACATCAAAGTCAAAAAATAGAATGCATGATATCCACAATTTAATTCTCTACCCAATGATGCAGCAGCAATCACCTTGAGGTTGTGATATACTGAAATGAATATGTGCTTCCAAACCATGCTAGTAAAACTTGGTCTCCTTTGTGTTTGATAACTTCTTGAGTGTTCTGTTTCAAGAAGTGCACCTGCAATTTGTATGCTGTATGCTTACTTCACCCAATCAGTATTATTCGACTCAACCCCAATAAACGCACACTTGATGGGCACCCGATCCCCTCTTGTAGTTTAGATACAACCACTCGCGAAGCCTAGACTTTTAGAATGTGGTGTTAAAAGTTACGTGACCCATTTTTTTCAAATCGGTGGAGGCCAATATATAAAATTTTCAGACAAAACCCGAGAAATTTGTACATGGTAAGCAAAAAATCGGCGAGGGCCGAGGCACCCTCCGGCCCTCAATAAGCTTCGCCCTTGGATACACACCAAGTACTCACACGTCACACACACTAACTCAAGAGAACCAAACTTCTTTTTAATTCTGACATAGCAGCCCACCACAAATAGAAAACACACATTGATTGCGCATGCGCTACATAACCCCCCCCCCCCCCCCCCCCCCCCCCCCCCCCGACAGTTAAAGTTACACCACATTTCTTCTAGCTACCCAGTGTCCACCTTTGTTTTATTAGCACTATTTTTCACCAGCGATGCACATTTACTCGAAGCACCAATGGCTGTTATTTATTAAAAAGTTGAAAATGGTAATGATGGTGGTGGTGGCAGCAGTGACAGAAGCGACAACAGTAGAGAAGATATTTTATTTCCTCATTTAATTATGGATTAGTGGACGTTGATCAAGTGTTGTAGAGCTCGGTTTTAGATAAAATTTATAACGGAACATCGATAGAATAAACACAACGTAACAGTATATTTGATATATAAGCCAAATATTTTTTTCAAGTAAATGATCATGTGAAAACTCTTATTTGTAAAAAAAAAAAACAGAAAACACAACATCGAATATGTATAACGTATACTGCATGTGTAATATATACTATATATATGTGTAATATATATTGTATATAAGGGCTGGCAAATCGTGTCCCTAACAGGTTAACAGGTCTCTGACGCGCGCGAACAATCAAGTTCTAAACATGAACACGACTCGTTTAACTCATTTATATCTCATGTTTATAACACAGTTTTATGTTTTATGTACCAAAAAAGGGAAATGAAAGATTTTTGCCTCTTAATTCTAAGTATTAAAAAAAGTCAAAAAATCAAATAGTGTACTTTTCAGTCAAACAGGTCTTATCGTGTCTTATCGTGTATTATTACATATATACGTATATACGACGCATATATGTACTTCATAATTTCATATATTACATATATGTGTAGGCAATGTATATTACACAGTTTTATCACAAAGAAAGTTTTCTTTGATCATGTATAAACATTTCATGTATGATGGTTAAACTTTAATCAACATTTGAAATTCTTTAGCTAAATAATAAAAGAATCCTAAAATTAAAATACAACATTTAACATTCAAGAATAACATTTTAAAGTAAAATACTAGATTTAGCATTCCAAAAATTATTTAGGTGAGTAATAAAGGTATTTTAGTTAAATAACATTTCTTTAAAAAAAACTATAAATAAAGCCAAAAATAGGGTACATGAATACCCAAAGTGATGGCGGGAGGCGTAGGCACAAACTCACGTCATGTTGGTCATTTAATTATTATTCTAGTTCTAACAAATTCTATTAGAGAGTAAAATACAATATACGTAGTATCATATTAGAGGGATTAATGTGACACTTTTTACTCTATTTGTAGTTCTTGGCTTCTTGTAATCTTCTATTATTTCTCTATTTTTAGTTCTTGGGTTTAGTACCGTCTGTTACTAATGCTAATGTTATTGATTGTAAGTGAGCATACACACTGAGAAGACTAAAAAAAATTTGGGTCTTGTGTGAAAAAAATAATTTTGGGCCCAAAATTTTGTAAAGAGGAATGAATTAAAAAAAAAAATTAAGTATTATGCTAGAGCTGATGATTGAACTTGAGACCTTAACACTAAATTAGCATGGTTTTTCCAATTCCACTAACAAGACTTTAATATATAAAACACAAATATAGAATTTAATATATATATATATATATGTGTGTGTGTGTGTGTGTTTTTTAAAAACGTTCGGGCCCGTTTAAGGGTCGGACAGGGCCGGCCTTGAAATTTTAGGTGCCCGGGTCGAGCCGCGAAATATGTGCCCTTTAGTCTTAAGTCTTTTAAGCAATGTTTTCATAACTGAAGCGGACGTTGAACCGGTATCTTTACCGTTCCCTAGTCGGACCAGTTGAACCGAATATAGAAGTGAAAGTGTTTGTAATATTTATAAAAATTAATATGTTTGGCTAATTGGCTCATAAAAAAAGCATCATTTCTTAAAATTCCATCATAATTTGAAGGGCCATTATTTTATGTCTAGACTACAAAAGTTTTTTAATAATATGAATTTGACTTGCATCATGTGTAAAAGCGTGAGACAATGACTGTTTTGTAGTAGTTCTATATATTAAAAATTTACGGCAAAGGCTGTATAATTACTGTACCACAACACAAATCTCAAATAACACACTTCAACTTTTTTTTTATTCTGTCGTATCCTTTCAATCTAGTTTATCATGTATGACTCATATTCTTTCTTATCTACTCTTCACCCTCTTGCGTTTATAACCATGATGTTTAAGATGAGATCTTTTTCTGGGTCAAAAACAGAAAGAAAATACTTGCAGAAAGAAAACACTGTTGTCGCTAAAAGTGCCCCTTTAAAAATTGGGCCCGGGCCGGGAGTCCTCCCCGCACCCCCTTAGGGCCGGCCTTGGGGTCGGACCCTGAGCCGATGACCACCCTGCCCACCCTCGTAGCCGGCCCTGAGCATACAAGTTGAAATGCGAATATAAAAGGTTACAAAGCTTGTTTGGAGGCAAAAGGTGTACATAATGCCTTCTGGTTCGGTGGTAAAAACGGGAATATAAAAGGTGTACCTAACCAACACCCGAGAATTGATTATTATGAGACTTTTAGTCCGGTGGTAAAATCCACAATTGTCCGCGTGGTTCTGTCAAACTTGTTACAAGGCATTGGCCGTCAACTAGATGTGCATAGCGCCTTCTTACATGGTGACCTTCAGGAAACAGTTTATTTACGACAACTACCAGATTTCACTATTCCACAAAAGCCACATCATCTTTTTCTACTTCATAAGTCTTTATATGGACTCAAACAAGCTCCAAATGCTTGGTTCAATTGTCTTTCGGGGTTTTGTTACAACTTGGGTTTCAAGGGTCTAACACGAACCCCTTATTGTTTTTTTACTCCCACAATGGTAATTTACTATATATGCTTGTTTATGTGGATGACATCATCTTAACCAACAACAATCCCCGACTCATTGATCACACATCATTTAGCGGCTCAGCACTACCTTTGTGATCCACAACATGAGTCAGCTTTATTATCATGGATATTGAGGTGGTTTTCAGAGGTAATGATTTGATTTTGTCCTAGAAAAAAATACATCTCTTAAAGCATTCATAAAACAAGTCTTTCACAATTTAAGTCGGTTGACTCCCCTATGGCAACCAAATCATAGTTGGCTTGTGGTGAAAGCCTTCAGTTTGATGATCTAGTCAAATATGGACATATAGTTGGGGCATTACAATACCTCACTCTGTCTCGACCAGACATCACCTTTGCAGTTAACAAAGTTTGTCAGTTTATACACACCCCCGTAGAAAATCACTGGTATGCGATCAAAAGGATTCTTTGGTATCTTCTTGGAACCTCTCACTTTGGCTTCTAGATTCAACAAAAAACGGCCCCTATTATTCACTCCTACACAAATGCTTGTTGTTAGTCTCTCATAGACTTCTCTAATGCAGACTAAGTGGCTCTCATGATGACCGTCGATCCACAGGGGATTTGCCATCTATCTTGGAACTAATCTCATTTTATGGTTTGCTCGTAAACAACGTATTGTCACTAGGCCATGTATAGAACTGAATATAAAGCCTTAGCAGACACGGTTGCTAAGTTAACATGACTTAGGCACTTCTAAAGGAACACGTCGCTATGCCATTTGTTCATATTTTGTGGTGTGATAGCCTTAATGCCACCTATCTTTCCGTTAAACCGGTATTTCATGCTCGAATAAAACATGTGGAGACTAATTTTATTTTGTGAGAGAAAAAGTCACTCAAAGAAAGCTCTCAGTTCAATTTATCAAGACAAATGATCAAATTGCAGATGTGTTTCACAAAGCCTCTATCCTCACAACGGTTCCTACTTCTTAGATCCAAGCTACATGTCGCTCCCCGGCCTTAGCTTTAGAGGGAGTATTAGATAGTAAAATACATTATTTTATATTAGAGGGATTAATGTGTAGCCTTGTACCCTATTTATAGTTTTGTAATCTTCTATTATTCTACATAATAAACAATACAACTACCACAGTTTATTTAATTCTTTAAACCAAAGAGATAAAAAAAATAAGTTTCAGAGATATCAGTTCCATAGAAATCAAACAAACCAACTGCAACTAAGATAATAACAATCCAATTGTTATTATGGACTGCATAAATAGGTTATGTTGGAAAACTTGATGTTTTAAAGATTTATCAACTTTTTATGGTTATACCTCAAATGTTAAATACTTAAATGAATCAACAAACAATGGATACAAGAAAGGCCTTACATACACACATTCAGCTCTTCAAAACCATGCAAACAAATAACCCAAGAAAGGTACAGATTTATACATATATATGAGGTATACATCAGAAACACAGCCATCGACACACATACACCGCAAACCATAGGAACTAAGTGGGAAGCCCTAAATTACATAAACTCTACAAGCAAACGCTTTTTCAGATAAACATACATACATACATACATAAAGATTTACCGTATCATAATACATTTACCGTCTCATAATGTTGATTTATAGTGTTACTCTTTTCTGTCGTCTCATTGCTTTAAATGTTGAAACAGCAGTTCTAAGTTTGATTCCTTCGACGGCGCTTTGTCCCCACCTGAAATATTATAAACAATCACCAAGTTAAATTCGGATTCAGAAGGTATGAAACCACGAAATCTTCCATAAAGACACACACACATACATACGCATGGCAACAATAAAAGATTAAAAGTTTCAGCAGAAATTGCAAAAAAAAAAAGAAAAAAGAGCTTGTTAATGATGTTTACTAGACAATTAAGAATCTTGATTCACATTATAACATGGAAGTTGCAAATCAGCCACCTCATGTTCATGTTCATCAGCTACAGAAATGAAGGGAAAGGAGCGATGGCTGCCACCTAGATTGGTTTGGTCTGTTATGGATTGCACTTTGCAAAAGGAGGTAAAAAACAAAAAATAAAACAATAAAGCAATGAGATTATTTTATATTAGAGGGATTAATGGTTTGGTCTGTTATGGATTGGTTTGGACCCAAGGTTTAAAAGTACGGAAACGAGCCTCTAGGCGAACCGTGGTGTAAGCCCGAGGCGGAATTAAAAAATAAAATGCTAACTAATTTCATCAAATTCATCAAAAACACACTTTAAAAAACATGGAATGTCACAAAGTCAATATGCAAGAAGATAGAAACAAAAACAATACACAATTGAATGTTCATGTCCTCAAGTATTCAAAACTCTCAGAAAACCAAAACATTTTACCATGTATGGTATGCTCGAACATCAAAATCATGAGACCAAGGTAGCATTCTTATAAATATCACACACCAATAAAAAAAGATCGAAAAGAAACCATAAAAAAACAACTCAAACAGTAAGTAAATACGCCCAACTGAAAATATTTAAGAAAAACAGAGGGTGTAAATTAGTGATGCATACTGGAGAATTAAGAACTTCAATTTCAAATTGTTAAAAGACACAAAATACCTTGGTATCTGTATGTTTGGAAGTAGCATGAGTATTTTGGAGCAGCTTTTGTTCTTCAGTCGAACAGTGTCCACAGTAGAAATGCTCTATCTGTTTAGCCTCCTCAGGTGTCATCTCTATACAAGCAGGATGAAACCTGAACCATAAACAGTTAACAAAGATCCAACGAACGAGAGCATATCAAGCATTCAAATGCCAGCTATCTTATCTGATATTCTATAAATAACAACCTACCAATCTGCGCAGCCATCACATTGGACCATTAGGTCATCAGGATTGTAAGGCATCTCACACTTACAGTACCTGCAATATAACATAAAACCAGTCTAATTAACCCGCAATATAACATCTCTCTCAATTGTTCTACCAAAGTTTTTTTTGTTTCTCTAATAAAAGCTTCTCACTTTCATTCGGTGTTACTGTCTTTAAAAATGTCCAAACTTCCTAAAATTAAGTGAGGCAAATGAAACATATATGAATCGTGGTTACCAATAAGTAATATTTTTTTCCAATTAACTTGACATTTAACGTAAAAGTGAAGAAAAAAATTCATTAAACAATAAACAAGTTTCATAACAATCAAAACCTAAGTCAATTAAAAAATTACTCACTAACTACTAACCAACATTCATACACGTTCCATTCGCCTCGTTTACCTTCATTTTTTTTTTTTAAATTCACAAAATAAAACAAAATTGCCATATAAAGGTCACATCTTTGGCAACCTTGTACTAAACCATTAACCGGCCTGACCAATTAAAATGTAACCTCAAACCCGTCAGCATTTTTAAAACTTACCCATTAATAGGCGTTTTTTTTAACTAAACCAAACACACTCCACGGGGCTATTTGGTAGCCTCTTAAAGTGACTACCTCTAAATCCGTCAAAGGTACAGCATGTTTGGTTCACTTAAAAAACACACCTCTTAACGGTCCACTAAGCCTATTAACAACTAAATTTTATAAAAAAAAACACATTTACCCATTAAAATACCACCTCTTAATCAGTCAGACCTCTTAACACCTCGTCAGTCGTCACACATAACATTGCCAAAACCGATTAACAACAGTAATAACAACAACAACAATAATAATAATAATAATAATAATAAGCGTTACACATACACAGCAACGCGATCAGGAACGAAAGCACCAGTAACCGAATTATACTCAAAGCGACAGAAAAAATCATCATTCCCAACAGCATCAAGTTTAGTATATCCTTTAAAACTATGGACCGTACACTTTCCTTCAATCGTATCAACACTCTGCACATCCTTATGATCCGAAAGAAACAGCTCTTTGCTGCCATGAAACTGTCTCCGGCCACCAATCGATTCCTCAGGCCGATAATACCACTGCACGTGCACCTTAATATTACCTTTTTTACCCTCTGATTCTATCTTTTCTACCTTTGCCACGTAGGATGGCTTGGATGGTTGTACAGGCCTCATCAACACACAATCGCCAGCTGTTTGCAACAAAAGACATAATCGTTAGATAATTAAAAGGGGTTATGAAAAAGAATTGAAGAGAAAGATGATGAATTGATGGTACGTTTGATGGGTTTATTGGTTGATTTGATGGTGAATGAATCTAGGGTTTTTCTTGTGGAACGGGTTTTAGCCATGGGTATGTATGTATGATCAGAGACGATGAGGGGGTTTTTTTATTTATTTATTTATAATTTTATAAATATTTTTTTAGGTATTTTTTTTTAGGTAAATAGGGATTACTGTGAAAGAGTGAAGACGGTTGGTGTATTATTTTGGGGTTTAATAAAAAGTTATGAAAAATTGGTTGATGCAAGTTAATTGGAGTAAGATATTTATTTAATGAGTTACGACACGTGCACGAATTAGGTTAAGGTAGAATGGGTGTTTTTTTTTTATCGGTCAACAACATCACATTGGTACTCCGTTTCAAATCCTCATTTTCGCATTGTTTTTGAGGGCATAAGCTCTTTCAACATCAAGGGGTGTATTTTTGTTGGCCTTGGGATTCGAACCGTGTAACTCTCACGGGCGGGAACCTCCCTAAAGAGTAAACCCTCCCACCTCTCTCAAACTGAGCTAGGGGTCATTGGCTATTTGTAAGAAAATTAGATTGGAAACTAGTGGGTGATATCCGTGCATTGGGGTTAGAGGTTTAAAAAAAACGGTTTTGAAAAAAAAATACAAAAATTGGTTTTCCTAAAACCAGTTTTTTCGGTTGTCCACCCTTCGAAAAAAAAAACGGTTTTAAAACTGATTTGATATTGGCGGTTTTTCTAACAAGGACACCGCCCCCCCCCCCCCCCCCAAAGCCACAAAAAACTTTGGCGAATGCTCTTTTTTAGCAAAACTGCTCAGAGCCTGGGAGAAGTTTTTGAGTTGTCCACTCGTCAGAAGGCAGTGATTGAATGCCTAAAGGGCCCTCATGCTCAGGATTTTTTGACCGTTATCCCGATTGAGGGTTTGGGTCAATGCATGTCTGCAGTAGAGTACAGGGCTATACTCAAGTACCGATTGATGATCCCTATGTACCCGGAAGATGAAACATGCCCCATCTGCCGTAAAACCTGCATGGATAAATACGGGGAGCATGCAATTCATTGCAAGGAGCTCCCTGGTTTCAAATATCGGCATGACTGGGTGAGGGATGTTTTGTGGGATATCTTGAGAAGAGCTGGGATCTCTGCCAAAAAGGAGGCTCCTGTAAACTTCCTCACAGACCCCACGGAAGGGAGATCCACCCTGCGACCAGCAGACCTGCTTGTCTTTGGTTGGGAGAGAGGGAAACATGCCTGTGTGGACCTCACCGGGGTATCTCCGCTGGTTGGGTTACGGGAAACAGGGTTCGTAGCTGGCAAGCATCAAGAAAGGCGGAATCAAAGAAAGTAGATAAACATGCTAAAGCTTGTGCAGATAACCAACATGTCTTTATCCCTCTGGCTTTCGACACCTTTGGCTCCCTGGCGCCAGAAGCTATTCGTTTCTTGACCAGGGTCCAACGGGTTGTCCACAGCAATGTTTCATCCACAGGGGGGCAAGGTTTTGTCTTTAGTAGACTAGGGTTTGGAATTCAAAAAGGGGTGGCGGCGCAGCTTGTTGCCCGTTTACCAGCTATTATGATGTAACTTCCGTATTTTGTTTTAATGAAAAGAAATTTATAGTGGCTTATTTAAAAAAAAAATTGTTTTCACAAAAAATTGTTTTTAAAAAAAAAAACCGGATTTTCAACCAATTCCAAGCGGTTATATCGGTTTGGGGGGTTTTGAAAAAAACTGGTTTTATAACAGAACTGGTTTTTCCTCATACAAGAAAAAAAAAGTTTAGAAAAAAAAACCGATTTGTCCACCTCTATTTGCGATATGGGCGAGCTGATTTTTAAACCGACTGAGAATCATAAAAAAGAATCCAATAACACGTTACGTCAACTGATTTTTAAACCAACTGAAAATCATAAAAACGAATTCGTTAATGCGTTGTGTGGGGGTGTAAATTAAATTATTATTGAAGTGGATTATTGTCAAAGTGTGTAGACGGTTGTTGTATTATTTTGGGGTTTAAAACGCTATGAAAAACTAGTTGAGGTAATTTAATTGGAGTAAGATAGTTATTTATTTATTATCTGTTCGTAATTTGATTTCAAAAAACGCTCTCAATGGGAACCTGCCGGAAGCCAATTCCGGTGGAAGTGTCATCAAGATTAACTAAGTTTTTTTGTCTCGAATCTACCGGAGAGATGTAGCGGAGCTGATCTAGCCAAGGAGGTAAGGAATTTTGGGAACATTTTTGATATTTACATAGCAAAGAAGAGAGATAAGGAAGGAAGGCGATTCGGATTTGTATCGCTCTTTGATGTTAAAGACTCAAAAGAAATGGAAAGAGTTTTATCCGCTATTCGGCTTGGCGAGTACAAACTTAAAGTTAATGTGGCGAGATTCGTGTTAGAAGAAGGGGAAGTTAACGAAAGGAGGTCCAATGTCAAGAATAATGAACAAGGTTTCTCCTCTCAGCATGTGCATGAGACGCGGAAGACTTTTACATCCAACACTTTATCCTTCAAAGAGGCTTTTAAGGGTGTTCCTGCAGAGAAATCAGTTACGTTAGACGATAACATCAGTGCCTTTGATAAACTGCATGGGAAGTCTTTAATTGTTAAGGTCATGTCCTTAGATGTTTTGAGGAATTTAAAGAGTATTCTTAAAGAAATGGGGTTGAGTGAAGGGGTGATCAAATGCTTGGGAGGATTGGTTGTTTTATTAATTTTTAACTCAGGTGATCATGCCACCATGGCGAAGGATGAACTCTTAGGGCGCCCGGAACAGTTTGCTTCAGTCGGGGTCTGGGAAGGACAGGAAACTTCTTCGAACGTATAGCGTGGTTGAAAATTATGGGGATTCCTCTGTGTGTCCTGGAGGATCAGGTGTTATGCAGTATAGGGAGCCGTTTCGGTACCGTAGTCAAACTGCCGGATTTGGAAAACCTGGACACCGATTCCTCTTTTCACTATGTGGGGGTCTTGGTGGATCAGGGTGTACGAATCCAAGAGACTATCTATTTGAAATGGCGAAGGAAGACTTTTAAAGTTTGGATTGAGGAAGAAGACAAAGATTGGTTAGCGGACCTGATAGAAAATCGGATTTTTCAGTCTAATGTGCAACCGGAGACAGTTAACATGGATAGTCCGATGGAAATTCCGGTGACTTCTCCGGCGGTGGCAAAAAAGGAAACAGTGGATAATATGGAAGGTATTAATAGGCAGTTTAATGACCAATCAAGAGTAATCAATGAGGAGGAGCAATCATCGGACGTTAACTTGGTAAGTCAAGGTGACAGGAATGATAGTGGCATTAAATGTGGTCAACAGCCTATGGTTAAGAATAATAAACGTAAAAAAGTCAAGAGAAACTTAAGGGTAGTGGGCCTACCTTCTGGTGGGGCATATAATAGCAGCAATGAAAGACCTTCAAAAGAGCCCAGGCCCAATGACGACCCATTTAACATGGATCCAATAATCATGGGCTTGGATCAAAACGTGGTTAAGACCAGAGGAGTGGATCCGGAAGCTGAAGTTTCGCCCAATTCTTTTGAAGACTTACTGAACGTTCATGATGAAGAGAAGGATCCTCCTGTTAACTGCGAACAAGCTCCTCTAAGTTCTTCTAACACTGTTAATACGGCTAGTGGTGATTCTTCAAACCACAAAGAAACAGCGGCCACTGTGGAGTTCGGGCTCAAATTGGGCGCCAATTTACAAGGATATGAACAATTGGTTTCAAAAGCAATTGAAGGTGAAGGGTTACAACCAGGTTTGTCATGAATTTTTTATCGGTTAACGTTAGAGGGCTCGGGTCGGTTGGAAAACCAACCTGGGTGAAGGGTTTGGTAGTTAGATATAAAGTAGACTTTTTGGGGATTCAAGAGACAATGGTGGCTGACTGTGACAGTTTTGATTTTTCTTCAATCTGGGGTCCTGGGGTTTCGAGTTCGAGTCTTCTGGGGCCAGGGGTAAATCGGGTGGTATCTTTTGTGTTTGGAATCCGAGGATTTTTAAAAAGTTTAGTATTGTGAAGGAGCATAACTTTATTATTATTTCGGGTTGTCTGGTGGCTGACGGTTCTGTGTTGAATGTTGTAAACGTTTATGCTCCGCAAAAGGTGGGGGAAAAAGGGCTCTATGGGATCGGTTGACTGGTTTGAAACAGGGTGGTACGGGTAAGTGGTTGTATATGGGAGATTTCAACTCAGTTCGGTGGTTGGAAGAAAGGAAAAATTCTAAGTTTAATCCCAGGGCGGCGTTGGATTTTAATAACTTTATTGATGATGCTTGTCTCCAAGAGTATTTTATGCAGGGACACAGATTCACATATATGACAGGTACCGGAAATGAGGTCAAGATGAGCAAAATCGACCGAGTCCTAGTCTATCAGGATTTTTTCAACAACTGGAATAGGGCTTGCTTAAGGGCCTTACCCAGGGAGCTCTCTGATCATTGCCCATTGTTGTTAACTTTGAATGAGTCTAATTACGGTGCAAAGCCGTTCAGATGGTTCGACTCGTGGTTGGAAAGGGAAGACTGTGAAGATGTGGTTAAAGAGGCTTTCGCGAAGGTTAAGGTTGATCAAACGGCATTGTCTTTACACAAAAAATTGGGGTCTGCTAAGAGGGAGTTACAGGTTTGGTGGAATGTGACACAGGTAAAAGAAAGGGAGACTATAGAAGCGCTTAAAAGTGATATTGCCCAGCTTGAAAAAACAATGGAAGAAAGGGATTTAGAGGAGGAAGAGTTGTGGGTTTGGGAGGAAAGCAAGAAAGAAGTGGAAAGATTCAATCTGTTTAAAAATAGAGACCTAAGACAAAAGTCACGGGTCAAATGGGCCTCATTGGGAGACGATAATACGGCGTATTTTCACAGGTGCATAAATGGGAGGAAAGCGGCGAATTCCATCCCGGGTGTCATGGTGAATGGGACGTGGATTTCTCAGCCGCCTCTTGTTAAAAGAGAGGTGCTTCGTTTTATAGGGAGCTTTTCCGTGAGGAGGTTGTTAGAAGACCTGAGCTTCGTTGTGACGAGTTGTTGCAGGTTGATTCGGATAAGAAAGAGCTCTTGACAGCTCCCTTTACCAAAGAGGAAATTAAGGATGCCGTTTTCGATTGTGGGTCGGACAAAGCCCCCGGTCCGGATGGTTTTAATTTTCGCTTCATCAAGCACTTTTGGAACTTCCTAGAAGACGATTTTGTGAAGGTATTTGAAGATTTCTTTGATACGGGCTGCATTCATAAAGAAAGCAGTTTATCCTTTATTACCCTGGTTGCGAAAACTAAAACCCCATTAGGTTTAAAAGACTATCGTCCGATAAACTTGATTGGGGTTATTAGTAAAACTATATCGAAGGTATTGGCAGGAAGGATCAAAATGGTGATGAATCATATTATTTCGGATTCGCAATCAGCCTTTATTAAGAATAGGTTTATATTGGACGGGCCTCTTGTTCTCAATGAGTTAATCGGCTGGGCAAAAAAAGGTGGCGTGAAGGCGTTTTTATTCAAAGTTGATTTTGAAAAAGCGTATGACAACGTTAGTTGGGAATTTTAATTTCTATTATGGAACAAATGGGATTTCCCGCTAAATGGTGTATGTGGACGAGAGGTCTTTTACAATCAGCCCGGTCGGCTATTTTAGTTAATGGGTCGCCTTCGTTTGAGTTCAATTGTCAAAAAGGACTTAGGCAAGGCGATCCATTATCTCCTTTCTTATTCTTGATAGTAATGGAAGCATTGGGGTGTATGATTTCTAAAGCTTGTCGTTTGGGTGATATCGAAGGGATCTCTATCTCCAGTAATGGCCCCATTATTTCGCATATGTTGTACGCAGATGATGCGCTCATCATGGGGAAGTGGTCCAGAAACAATATTGAGAAGCTAACAAGGCTGCTGCGGATATTTCGGTTGTGCTCAGGTATGAAAATAAATGTTCAAAAGTCACATTTATTCGGACTGGGTGTTCCAGCCACGGAGGTGGGGAACTTGGCTGAAGTTATGGGATGTAAGGTTGGCGAACTCCCATTTAAATACCTTGGTATTAAAGTGGGAGCCAATATGAACCGGGCTTCTCATTGGGACCCGGTGGTAGAAACTATTCAAAATAGATTGCAATCTTGGAAGGCGAAAGTTCTATCGATTGGCGGAAGACTGACTTTAATCAAATCTGTATTATCAAGCCTCCCAGTCTACTATCTTTCTTTGTTCAAAGCGCCTTGCTCGGTGATTGAGAAAATAGAGGGTATGATGCGAAAATTCTTATGGTTAGGAGGAAAAGAAGGTAAAGGGATTTATTGGGTGGCTTGGGAGGTGGTTACGAAACCAAAAAAGCTTGGGGGTTTGGGTATTTCAAGGTTAACAGAGGTGAACAAGGCGTTACTCGTGAAATGGGCTTGGCGATTTAAAACGGATCACAACGGTCTTTGGAAAAAGATTATTATTTACCTTCATGGGGGCCGTAACAAATGGAAATTCTTGCCTGTTAGAAAAGATCTTCCCGGGGTTTGGAAGTCGCTAGTGAACGTCTTGAATAAAATCCGGTTCGATGGTAGGAGTATTGAGAAGCTGTTTTCGTGTCAGCTTGGGGATGGCAAATCGATTCTTTTCTGGAAGGATATTTGGTTTGGTAGCTCTCCTCTGTCAGATAGATGGCCCGTTCTATTCTCATTAGAAAGAAACAAGTTAGTCACAGTTAAAGATCGTTTTCAGCAAGTCGGTAACCATGTGGTTATAGCAGATGATTGGATTCTAGGGGCACATTCTGTTGAAGGTATAGCGGAGATTCGGGACGTTTATTATGTGCTTTCCTCGATTCTGTTCTCAACAAACAGCGATAGGTGGTTATGGGATCTTAGCAGCGAATTTTCGGTTGCTAATGTGAAGGCTTCTCTGGGCAACAACTTGGCTGGTCAGAATTCGAACAAAATGCGATGGATTTCATGGGTCCCTTCCAAGGTTAACATCTTGGCCTGGAAGTTAGAAAAAGATAGAATTCCTACCTGCTTGGAGTTAGTTAAAAGGGGTATTCAGCTGCCTTCTACCGTTTGTACCTTGTGCGGATTGGATACAGAATCGGCTGGCCATGTTTTCGTGCAGTGCAGTTTTACTAGTGGGGTTTGGAGCATGATTTGCAGCTGGTGTAAGCTCCCTCTGGTCAGCTGGGGCTCCATTGCTGATTTGTTTGATTGGCAGGGCGGTGGTCTTAACAATGGCAAAGGCAAAAAGATTATCCGAGGTATCATCATGATTACGTGCTGGGCAGTTTGGAAAGAGAGGAACAAGGCAGTTTTTCAGAAGACGGCTCCCAAGGTGGCAGAGGTAGTGGCATTAGTTAAATCCATGCCGTTTCTCTGGATTAAATATAGATCTTGTAGATACAGGATTGTTTGGGATGATTGGGTTAAAAACCCATTGTATATGCTATAATTGGTTTTTTAGGGCGGTCCTTGTTTTGAGGGCTCGTCCGGTTGTTTGAATGAAATTTTGTTTTCAAAAAAAAAAGATAGTTATTTATTAAGTTACGACACGTGCACAAATTAGATTGGTAACAAGGATCTATGTAAATTTCAAGCTGCAGATTATTTTTTTTTATCGGCAAACATCAATTCATTCATCACCCGAAATAAGTACATACAAGGCTAGTAAGATACTGGCCCGTAAAACAAAACATCGCCCAATGGAAAACAAAGTTACATTGAAAAAACACCATATGTGGTCCGAACATTGAAACGCACCCAATCTTCCCACGTCCAGTTGCTTCGGAGCTTTTTGTTTTTCACCCAAAGAAAAGTCGTCGTTTGTATTTCAGCGAATATCCCTTGCACACAGATCCTTTTGCCAGAGAAAATGAGCCCATTTCGCGCTTTCCATATGGCCCAAGCTGCAGATTATTTAGAAATAAATTTTAGTATTAATGGAATAAATAATCTCAACTATTGACTATTGGCCAATAATAGTCTCAATTATGAAAATTATCAATAGTGGTCCCAACTTTCGACATATTGGAATATAATGGATCCAAACTAACGGAGATCTAACTCCGTTAGTGTGGTGCTGACGTGGCATGCCACGTAGGATGCCACGTACGATCATTTTGCCACCTAGGATGCCACGTATGATCATTTTGCCACCTAGGATGCCACGTCAGCACCACACTAACGGAGTTAGACCTCCGTTAGTTTGGGTCCATTATATTCCAATATGTCGAAAGTTGGGACCACTATTGGTAATTTTCGTAGTTGGGACTGTTAATGGCCAATAGTCTATAGTTGGGATTATTTATTTCCATTATTCCTAAATTTTATACTATGTTCGTATATTGGACATAGTATAACTTTAGTGAAGCTTAAGCGGTGAAGGGATATGGTATTAAAACATTACAAATATCATACCATCGCCCACTTAGAACAGGCTTTGCCAGACGCTTACCCGCCCGTTCTACGTCAGCGGATCGTTTCGCGCCCATCCGCCCGTTCTACGTCAGCGGAACGTCTGGCGTCCACAAACCCGTTCTACGTCAGCGATGCTTCTGCCGCCCGACGCGTGCATTTATATTCACGATCCACGTCGACGGAACACCTGGCGTCCACCCGCCCGTTTTACGTCAGCGGTGCACTCGACGCCAGGCGCATGAACACCCGCCCCTTTTACAGGGGCGGGCCAAATGTACCTCAAGGCTTCCTTGACAAGCGTCACTACAAGTGGAAGATACCTTTTGGGGCAGCCTTGGGACTCACCCCTGCCCCAAGCAAATATCTCTGACACGACAGGCAGCCCGTCAGAGTTCCTCTCCAATCGAAGACTTTCCCCAGTCTGACGAGCAGAAAAGGCGATGACGTGGCAGCCTCTCAACCAAGATATCTTCCTGACAAAGCAGACTTTCTCTGTTCGTCTTGAAATCCTGGAAAAGTATAAAGTATCTACCGCCTAGATCCACCAATGGGCGAGCACCACGTGTCAACCGCCCGTCGGCGTCCACTTGCTGGGCGCCACGTGTACATGCGTCAGGACGGTAACATCTCCCCTAGCATCCCACTTTACTAAAACCCACTTGCACCAAATGGGCCTAAAGGCTTGGGCCGGATTATGGAGACTCCTCTACCTGGGCCGGGCCCCATTAAAGGTAGAGGATGGGCTGAGAAAGTAGGGCATCTCGGTACTATAAAAGGAGGACTCCCTTCTCCTTTTATTGGCATCGAATACCCAATACACTTTCACTCAAGAAGAATACGAACTCTCGTACCTTCTTCACCCCCCCCCCCTTTATTATACTAACGATTAGAGGCTCGGCTCTTCTAATTGGTAGTCTCGTAAATCCCTGGTCTTGCCTACAGACCCACACGTATTTTATAATCACACTCTCTTTAGAAAATACAGTAGAATCACCGTACGGATAGTCCTTTTTTCAACTATCCTTAGACTCGTGTTTCTTCATTGGCGCCATCCGTGGCCTTACCACAACCGCTCCAACCCAATAAACTTTTAGAGCCAGAATCATAAAAATGACCTCACCCCCACGAGCGTTCACTCCATCCGGGGCCGTCGAAGATATCACCGACGCCACCCCATCCCACCCAACATCAGGGGACCATAACAACCAACCACAACCACTTATAACCCCCAGAAACCTCGAGCCCCAGCTCGTAGATATAACCCCTCCAACGGAGGAGGAAATCGAGGCACTAAACAATGACTGGTACGACCGCCAGCGACAAATCCTCGACGCACAATTAGAACGCCGCCGGCGCACCGGCAAAGCAATCATGGGCTCCTCCTCTAGGCAACCCGCAAAAACAGCAGCACCCGCCCGTCACGGGGAAGGTCCAGGGCAAACCCCTGAGGACCAGGCCCGTGCAGAGCACAATCGGTTCGACGCCGAAGACTATGACGAAAGCTCGTGGGAGGATGACGCCTCCCGGAACTATCGTCATAGCCCATATTACAGGCGCGAGCGATTAAACCGCTACAACAACGACGCCACTAACAACCTGTCACTCCCATATAGACCAGCCGCATTTGCGGACAAGTCCAAATTCACCCGGCGCATTTCCCAAGCACCAATCCCACCAAGACAACGCCTCCCGGCCAACGTCAAAATCTACGACGGACTATCCGACCCAGATGACCACCTAGGCATATTCAATCAAGCCGGGGCCGTCATCGGTTGGACCCTACCTGTTTGGTGCCACATGTTTGCCCAGACACTCACCGGAGCCGCCAGGGTCTGGTTCGATAACCTCCCCACCGGAAGCATCGACAGCTACGAACAGCTGATCGAAAAATTCTCTCTCCATTTCAGCCAACAGCGCCGCCACAAGCGTGACAAAAGCCAAATCTCCCTTTGCAAACGCAGGGACACTGAACCTCTCGAGGACTTCATCGTACGGTTCAACAAGGAGGCCCTCCAGTTGGGAACCGGCGACGAGGCAACACGAACCTCTTTTTTATCCAACGTCAACGATGACGGCCTACAACACACGCTGCAAGGGAAAGATGGCGTCCCAGATGCTTGGGAAGAGGTTGTCCGCATCTCAAAACTCTACGCGGGCAACCAGAAAACTATGCGCCAAAACCAGAGAGGAAGTTCCAGCAACAACCGCAGCCGCGGCAATAACCGATCATCCGTCTGGAACCGCATCTCCGGTTCCACCGATGAAGGACGATACTCAACTTCTGGCGACGCCAGAAATATCATCGGCAACAAGCAAAACCGCGAACAACGGAACAGCGGCCGCCGAAACCAAGATTGAACACCCCTCACCAAAACGCCATCCCAAGTCTTATCACAAGTCCTCTCCACCGGAGAGGTAACTTTTAAAATCCCCAAACCCATGGGGGCAAAACGAAAAAATGTTGACACCACCAGGTTCTGCGAGTTCCACAAAGACGTGGGCCACGATACCGACAACTGTTATAGCCTCAAAATGGAAATCGAAGCGGCCCTACGCTCCGGGAAGCTTGCCAACCTAGTAAAAAACGTCCGCGCAGGGGCCCGCCGCCAAGACGAACCTGAAAAAGCCATCAAAGACATCAGGACACATTACATCCGCGGTACCCACAGCAGACAGATCAACATGACGAGAAGCACCAAACGAAAAACCAGCTTCCCTAATACTGCAACTACATCTGAAACCACAAATTGGCGAGAGGCCCAAGTCCTCCTCCCGATAATCCCAGGGGGCGCTCAATCAACGACCCCCCTCACCATTACAGCACTGTTCGAACACTACCGAACTTACAAAATGATGTGCGACGGCGGCAGCAGCTTCGACATCATGTACCAACAATGCTTCGACCAGCTAGACGAAGAAGACAAGGCACGCCTACAGCCAGACGCGCCTATTGCTGGCTTCTTCAACGAGATAATCCATCCCATTGGCAAGTTCGACTTTACGGTCACGCTTGATGACGGCACACACAGCCGTTCAGAGGTATGCACCTTCCACGTCATCCCAGCCACTTCCTCATATGATATACTGCTAGGAAGACAGGGTTTGGCGAACTTCAACTCCACCGCCTCAACCCCTCACCAAACTATGGGCTTCCCAACGCCCACTGGGATCGCATACATCCGAGGCAATCAAGAATGCCTCATGACAAACCACCCGCCAGACGACACGGCAGCGCTTCCACCAAGCCCACCAACTGACGAAAACTGGGTCCTCAACCCAGCCTTCCCCGAACAGACCATCACCTTGGGCCGGACCTTATCCCCCCAGGTAAAAACACACCTAAAACAGCTGCTGATAGCAAACAAAGACATCTTCGCATGGCAATCATCAGACATGGTCGGCGTCCCAAGACACATCGCCGAGCACCGCCTCAATACATACAAAGATGCGCGCCCAGTGGCCCAGAAGAAACGGCCACTCGGCCCCGACAGAGTTAAAGCCATGAATGAACAAGTTGACGATCTACTAGAGGCGGGTATCATCAGAAAATGCAACCACCAAACCTGGGTGGCCAACCCGGTAATGGTACTAAAAAAGAATGGCTCCTGGCGCATGTGCGTCGACTACAAGGACCTAAACAAAGCATGCCCCAAAGATCACTACCCTCTCCCGGAGATCGATTTGAAGGTCGACTCACTCGCGCCATTCAAATACAAATGTTTCCTCGATGCATATCGAGGATACCATCAAATCCAAATGGCTTACGAAGACGAAGATCGAACGGCGTTCAGAACAGATCGAGGGGTGTACTGCTACACCAAAATGCCCTTCGGACTAAAGAACGCCGGTGCAACCTACCAACGCCTCATGGACCAGGCGTTCATTAACCAGATAGGCGTCAACCTCGAAGTCTACGTCGACGACCTAGTCATCAAAAGCACCCAGGAGGACACAATGCTCATGGACATCAAGCGCACTTTCGAACAATTGCGCAGCATCCAAATGAAACTAAATCCAGGCAAATGCTCCTTCGGAGCAGAAGAAGGGAAATTCCTAGGCGTCATCGTCACCAATGGCGGCTTCAAACCTAACCCTGAAAAAGTCCAAGCAATCCAGCGAATGCCGTCACCCAACTCGATAAAAGACGTGCAGACTCTGATGGGACGTTTGGTTGCTCTCAACCGCTTCCTATCAAACTACGCCTCCAAGTCTTTTCCTTTTGTTCACACTTTACGAAATGTACTAAAAAAAACACAGTTCCGCTGGACACCGGAAGCAGAGGTGGCGTTTCGTGAAATGAAACAATGTTTAACCTACTTGCCAACTTTAACAGCGCCCCTTCCAATGGAGCCCCTCACACTATATCTATCTGCATCAGAAACGGCAATCGGCGCCGTCCTATTAGTAGAACGCAACAAGGTACAAACACCGATCTACTATATCAGCCAAACTCTAGCAGACGCGGAAACCAGATATTCGACAATGGAAAAACTTGTCCTAGCATTAGTCCACGCGTCAAGACGCCTGCGACGATACTTTCAAGGACACCCAATCAACGTCCTCACAGACTACCGAATAAATACAGTACTATCCAAACCAGAACTCTCCGGCCGCCTGGCCAAATGGGCAATTGAATTAGGCGCACACACCATCGTCTACAAACCAAGACCCGCGATAAAAGGGCAGGTCCTGGCAGACTTCATCGCCGAAATCCCCACCGATAAAATCCAAGACTGCAAAGACGAACAAGACCCCAAGCCCGTCCCAGACGACCGAATCACCTGGTCATTATACACCGACGGAGCTTCCAATGATCAAGGCTCGGGCGCCGGACTTCGCCTCGTCAGCCCCGACAAGACAGAATTCACGTACGCCGTGCGCCTAGAGTTCCCAAGCACAAACAACGAGGCCGAATACGAAGCATTCTTGGCAGGCCTACGGCTGGCACACAAAATGGGCGCCAGGCACCTCAACGCTCATGTAGACTCCATGCTGATAGCAGGCCACATGAACGGCGTTTACGACGCCAAAGACCCCGTCATGGCCCAGTACGTCGACCAAGCCAAGCTCCTCACCAAGAAATTCGTTACTTGCACCATCCTCCATATAAACCGAAGCGGCAACAAGGAAGCTGACGCACTCAGCAAAATGGCCTCCACCGCTTGGCCACATATGGCCAAAGAGGTACGTATCGAAACCCTACCTCAACCTTCGGTACCACTCAGACAGGTCAACATAACGCAGACAGGCGTCGGGTCATGGATGACCCCTATTCAAGCCTACCTAGCAACAGGCACGTTGCCACCTCAAAAAGCGGAAGCTCGAAAAATCCAATACAAATCCCAACATTACCAATTAATGAACGGGATCCTATACCGACGCTCGTACTTGGGGCCATTATTAAAATGCATAGACGTCGCGACAGCCACCTCACTTATCAGAGAAATACACGAAGGCATATGCGGGATCCATGCAGGACCGAGAATGGTCGTCGCCAAAGTCATGAACGCTGGATATTATTGGCCGGGCATGCATCAAGACGCCGTCAAAATTCTACGCACCTGCTTCAACTGCCAACAACACGCGCCAAATACCCTGCGCCCCAAAAACGATCTGGTACCAGTCACGGCCGCCTGGCCATTTCAAAAGTGGGCCATGGACCTGGTCGGCCCGTTTCCAATGGCCCCCGGAAAGATACAGTACCTCGTCGTGGCCGTTGATTATTTCACAAAATGGGTAGAGGCCAAGCCACTCGCGTCGATAAGCGCGGAACAGATAAAAAAATTCATCTGGGAATTCATCATCTGTCGCTTTGGCTTACCCATGGAAATCGTCACCGACAACGGCACACAATTCACCGACAAAAAACTACAAGCTTGGCTAACACAACTAGGCGTCAGTCAGATCTTCTCATCCGTTGCTCATCCACAAGGTAATGGCCAGGTGGAGCGCATCAACAGATCCCTAGTCGAAGGCATCAAAACACGCCTAGGATCAAAGCGGACGGGCTGGGTGGAAGAGCTCCCACACGTGCTATGGGCGCATCGCACCCTTACGAAGACCAGCACTGGCGAAACTCCGTTCAGCCTAACCTACGGATCCGAGGCCGTAATACCCGCGGAGATAACGTTCCCATCACCACGGGTCCTCAATACAGACAACACGGATAATGACAAAGAGCTACGCCTCAATCTAGACCTCCTAGACGACAGGCGTGATATCGCCGCCATACGCGAAGCAAACTACAAAAAACAATTAGAACGCTACTACAATTCAAAGGTCAAAGTTTGCGAATTCGACATCGGCGACTATGTCCTCAGAGACAACTATGCCTCCCACGCAGAACGCCCGGGAAAGCTAGCACCTAACTGGGAAGGGCCTTACAAAGTCCAACAAGTGCTAGGAAAAGGCGCTTATGCGCTCGAAAAACTAGATGGAACACCCATACCTAGATCATGGAATGTAGCGCAGTTGCGCAGATGTTACTTGTAAAGAAGTTTTGGCCCCTTTTCTTTCTTTCTTTCATCTAAAAACTTATGAAGTTAATTTACTCTTCATAAACGAAACTCGACGCACCACTCACTTGTGAAGTTAATCCACTCTTCACAAGTAGCATGGCGCACCACTCACTTGTGAAGTTAATCCACTCTTCACAAGTAGCATGGCGCACCACTCACTTGTGAAGTTAATCCACTCTTCACAAGTAGCATGGCGCACCACTCACTTGTGAAGTTAATCCACTCTTCACAAGTAGCATGGCGCGCCACTCACTTGTGAAGTTAATTCACCCTTCACAAGTAGCACGGCGCACTCCTCACTCGCTAATCTACTCAACAGATGACGTACAAACATATCAGACAAACAAGACGCAGAACAGAAAGAAAATTCTTCTTCATTTCAACAAACGATACTTACAAGCAAAAGAAAAATACAATAAATAAACTACTGAGGAGGCTCATGAGCCGTCCCCGAGCTACCAGCCTTAGACTTCTCCCTTTCTGCACGCTCGCGGCCCACGCGATCAGACTCCTCCACCCACCGCTTAAATTTGGCGATAGGATCAGGATCGGACAGGCATTGCCGCACAACCTGCAGCACGGGAAACTCGATCTGCTCCAACTTCTGCAGCTGCTCCATCAACAACTGATCCGTGTTGACATCGCCAAACGGCTGCTCTTCCACAGGCGCGCCATCCTTCGCGGCCAGGTATCCTTCCAACCACCCGGTATGGACACCCGTGGTGCGAGCAGCATCAACCACTTCGGCGATTTGCTCGCCCATCTTAGGCGCATTCCAGCAGCGCTCATATACCTGCACATTAAACAAAGGTTACAACAAACAGGAAACAAAAAGCGACGAAAAAACTTGGAAAAAAATCTAGAAACTTACGGCGGAGATTCCGTCGGACATCACCCACAACGACTTCTCAACATAACCCCTCTGGGCATCAAGCAGAAGCGTCTTCTCCAACTCCCACGCTTCCCGCTCCCTCGACATCGCCGCAACCTGCCCCTCCAGCTCGGACACCCGAGTGGTCATCCTCACCACATCGGCGTCCTTCGCCTTCAGATCACCAACCGCAGTAGCGTACTTCGAGGACATCTCCTCCAACTCCTTTCCCTTAGCCGCCGAGACCTTCTTCTCGTCAGCTAGGGCAACCTCGGCCTTTTGTATCAACTGACGACGGCGCTCCAACTCCGTGTTGACAACCGCCGACGACTTGGCCCATGCCTTCTGCTTTTCAGCAGCATCAGCATCCTTCTGGCGCAAGTCGGACTCCAGCTTCCGAACCTGCTCCAGAAGACGTATACGAGCCGTCTCGTACACCTCCTTCTCCCTAGCAAGACGCTCGGCCTCACCGGCAACCGACGCCCGCTCATCCAAAAACTCACCCTCTCCTCTGTGCAAGGCATAAAGATTGCCCAAGGTCTGCGTAAGGTTCATGCACATTTCGGAGAAGAGGGTGCCACGGTCCTGAGCCCGATGATGGGCACGCTCCGCCGGAGGCAGCGCATAGCTCACAAACTCCTCAGCCACGAAGGGATTGAGGAATCTGCAGCTTTCGGTTATACGCCATCCAGGTGTATAAACCGGAGAATCAAGACGGAAGGCAGGTCCGCTGGAAGACGCCATCATGCCTTCGGCCCTTTGTGATTTTGGGGCCTCCGTCCCACCACCAGGAAGTGGGACCTCAGCGACATCCACAAACACGGGCCCGCCCCGCTGGCCCTCTCCACCCTGAGCACCCACACCCTCGGCCTGCTCCTTCTTCATGTGCACCAAATCCTCGTGCTGCTTCAACAACACGAGGCGGCGCTCCTCTGCCTCCCTCTCCGCCGCCAGCTCGGCCAGGCGAGCCTCTTCAGCCCGCTTCCGTTCAGCCTCAGCTAAACGGGCATCCTCCGCCCGTTTACGCTCCAGTTCCAACTGGCGGGCGGCAGACTCCTCCTCCTGCTTCCTCTTCAACTCAGCTTCAGCCACGCGCTTCTCCTCCTCCTCCTTTCGCGCGGCCTCCGTCACCTGCGCCCCCTCAGCTAGGAGGCGCTCTTCCTCGAGCTTCTTCCGCTCCTCCTGATATTGTCGAACAGAAGGAGGGATGGAACCTACAAGGAAAAAGAAAGACCAAATTCAAAAAAAAAAAAAAAAAAAAAAAAAAAAAAAAAAAAGGCATGACAGACACTCACTGCTAAGCTTCTTCAATGCCTTCATATAAAAAGGCTGACGCACCGGCGGCGACTCAAGCTCCAGGTCACCACGCTCATCCCCACCAAGAGCCGCCCGCTTTGGCGACGATCCACCAGCCACGGTCTCCTCATCCGTCTCTGGCTCCTTGCGCTTGCGTGCTGCAAACAACATCAGACGTCAACAAAACAATAAATAAAGAGAAAAAAAGGAGGTAAGAACAAAAATACTTACTGTCAACAGGCGCGTCCCCTGTCGGGCGATCTTCAGTAGTCGCAGCACCCCCTAGCGCGTTCCCGAAGAAGACCCGCCCCCGGCACCACCTGTAGAGCGACGCGAACGATGGGCCAGATCAGATGAGGGATCACTCAGCTCATCGTCAGATAAGAACACATAATCAACCCCCTCCGCCGTCTTGACGGACAGCGGATCAGAGTTGATCAAAAAACCTACTTCAAGGTTAGAGCGCGCACCTTGAACAGGGGCGGGGAACAGGAAGTTCTCCGCCAAAGCCTCCATCTCCCAGACACCGCCCTCCGGCACAGCCACATACACGGTCTTTACAGCCCGGGCGGCAAAGTAGTCGAAGAGTAGATCACCTGCGACGACATACAAAGATATGAGACGCAAGACAACATAGTAATAATAGAAAAATAATAAAATACTACTACTTACCCTCCACAGAAAGCGCACCACCATCACCAGCAGGCGCCACGTTATAGCCCTCCCTAACGCCTAGACGGCTCAAACCCAGCAACCGCATGATCCCCTCATCCAACTTGTCCAAGTCATCCAGACGACTCGGATGCGCGGACAGCTCCTGAAACCACGCCTCCTCCTGGAAGTCCTTCACAACCTCGAAGGACGGTGCCTTCTGCCCAGGACGCAGTTCCAGCATGGCCATCTCCACCGGGATGACCTCCTTCTTTACAAAAAAGAAGCACCTCTTCCAGTCTCGAAGAGTCTTTGGAGAACTCTTCGGTACAATCAAGCTCACGCTTTTGGATCTCTCCACAAAAGAGACCCAGCCCGATTCCTTGACTTCAAGCTTGTAGAACACATTAAAGTGCTCGAACTCCGGCTGCCTCCTCAGGGCCCGACAGGTGGCCTCGAAGTGCATCACCCTCATCACCCCGAAGGGGCTCATCTGAGAGATGTGCACCCCGTACCTCTGAAGGACAGAGATATAGAAGCGAGAAACCGGCAGCCGGAATAACCCCTTCTGAAAATATGCCTCATACAGGCATATTTTTCCCTCCGGACAGTCTACCGGAGTTTGCCCCTTCTCCGGCAACTCCGGGTCCCACTCCCGAAGAATACCAAATCTCTTGACCAAAGACCTGAATTTGTCTTTGGACCAAGAGATCTGGGCGTCTTTCATAGCCAGCTCCGCCTTCTTATCTTCGGACGACATCTTCAACAAACAAACAAGTAAAACCTAACTTTTTGATCGGAGAAACAAAGAGAAGAGAAGAACTTAGAAGAAAACTTCGAAAAGATGAAGAAGATAAAAGAAATCAAAAGGAGTTGGACGACTATTTATACCCATCGCATTTAATGCAGGTAATTATGATGGGCAGACTTTTCCACATAAAGGCCCAATCACAGGCAGACACGTCGTCCAGCCCACGTGCTAAAACGGCCCACGCGCCGCGCGTGCATCACTTGCGAGACGGTCCTCCTACCCCGACTGGCACTGGCTGCCGATGGCTGACACGTGTACGCCCACGTCCAAAAAAGGATGACGATGACTGACACGTGTACGCCCACGTTCAAAAACCATCATCAACAGCTGTCCCCACTCACCAGATGTACGACACGTGGCGACCGAGCAACTCAACAGTCGTACTAATTGTCAGACACGATCTCCAAAGTAGGTCTACCAACCGTCAGGCACGTCTTTTCAAATTCAAAACATTCCCGCCTTTAATTCACACAAATCCCAAAGAGACAAATTCAATGCGGAGTAAATGCAGGCGCAGACCGCGACAAAAAATGACTTTTCACAACCTCCGGCCGCGCAAACAGGGCCAACGCCTATCTTGGCTCAACGCCTGCGCGCCAGAGCGAAAATTTTGAAAAAATCAAAATTCACAACCTTTGGCCGCGCAAACAGGCCCAACGCCTATCTTGGCTCAACGCCTGCGCGCCAGAGCGAAAATTTTGAAAAAATCAAAATTCACAACCTTTGGCCGCGCAAACAGGCCCAACGCCTATCTTGGCTCAACGCCTGCGCGCCACGGCAAAAATTTTGAAAAAAATCAAATTTCACAACTTTTGGCCGCGCAAACAGGCCCAAACGCCCACCTTGGCTCAACGGCTGCGCACCAAACACAATCTATGCGCATCCCGTCATACGCCGACAGCTTGATCTCTGTGCGCGCACCAGTTGACGAAGAATAAACAAAAACACACGTCCACTTCGGTACATGAAAACCCAGTGACGACTGGATGTCACTGAAAGTACACATGTGAAATCAAGTCCAGCACTCCCCAGAGATACAGGTCAGCACTGGACTGGGGGGACTTGAAGGGATATGGTATTAAAACATTACAAATATCATACCATCGCCCACTTAGAACAGGCTTTGCCAGACGCTTACCCGCCCGTTCTACGTCAGCGGATCGTTTCGCGCCCATCCGCCCGTTCTACGTCAGCGGAACGTCTGGCGTCCACAAACCCGTTCTACGTCAGCGATGCTTCTGCCGCCCGACGCGTGCATTTATATTCACGATCCACGTTGACGGAACACCTGGCGTCCACCCGCCCGTTTTACGTCAGCGGTGCACTCGACGCCAGGCGCATGAACACCCGCCCCTTTTACAGGGGCGGGGCCAAATGTACCTCAAGGCTTCCTTGACAAGCGTCACTACAAGTGGAAGATACCTTTTGGGGCAGCCTTGGGACTCACCCCTGCCCCAAGCAAATATCTCTGACACGACAGGCAGCCCGTCAGAGTTCCTCTCCAATCGAAGACTTTCCCCAGTCTGACGAGCAGAAAAGGCGATGACGTGGCAGCCTCTCAACCAAGATATCTTCCTGACAAAGCAGACTTTCTCTGTCCGTCTTGAAATCCTGGAAAAGTATAAAGTATCTACCGCCTAGATCCACCAATGGGCGAGCACCACGTGTCAACCGCCCGTCGGCGTCCACTTGCTGGGCGCCACGTGTACATGCGTCAGGACGGTAACATCTCCCCTAGCATCCCACTTTACTAAAACCCACTTGCACCAAATGGGCCTAAAGGCTTGGGCCGGATTATGGAGACTCCTCTACCTGGGCCGGGCCCCATTAAAGGTAGAGGATGGGCTGAGAAAGTAGGGCATCTCGGTACTATAAAAGGAGGACTCCCTTCTCCTTTTATTGGCATCGAATACCCAATACACTTTCACTCAAGAAGAATACGAACTCTCGTACCTTCTTCACCCCCCCCCCCCTGTTTATTATACTAACGATTAGAGGCTCGGCTCTTCTAATTGGTAGTCTCGTAAATCCCTGGTCTTGCCTACAGACCCACACGTATTTTATAATCACACTCTCTTTAGAAAATACACTAGAATCACCGTACGGATAGTCCTTTTTTCAACTATCCTTAGACTCGTGTTTCTTCAAGCGGCTTAAGTAATTAAAAGTTGATCGTGTGTTGAACGACTTGCAAAATATTATTAAGTAGAGCTTTGGTTATTTACATTTGACACATGATCATAGCCAACACTGCTGAACTTGTGGTTAGTAGAAACTAGAAATGAAAAGGTTAATGTCAAACTTTAAGCCTGGAAGACTAAAGGGCGAGGTCGTACTCAGTTGTTACTCTCATTTGTTGGTTAGTATTTAGACGTCATGGATACCTGAACCCAAACCTTTTCGCCAATTTGAGATTCACCGAGTTCCAACAGTTCTCACAACCTTTTTAACAAACCTACTGAATTGCAACTTAATTCTCGTTTACCACATTTCCTTCCAACTCCGCCACGCAAACATCCACTGTGTGGATGAATAGATGAAAACACGCGACGGTCGGGTGGATAAACATGTGACAACCTACGATATGAGAAGCATGTGAACAAAAACTTGTAGGTTGGTTCTACCCAACAATTTTGATATTGGATAAATATATGATTTTTAGTGTTTGACTATATTTAAAATTTAATGGGCTAACAATTATAATATTATACAACTCTTTGATGGGTACGTATGATATTGGCTTGTGCAAACATATCACATGGTGTGAAACATGGTACATGGAATAATATAAGAACTTCCACATGTAGCATGAATCTTCGGATAGTGTGTGTTAGATACCTAATGATTTGACATGAAGACATATCTTCAATTCATAGAGTTTGTTAAGCTTCATTCATTTGAAAATCTTTCCTATATGAGAGTCGTAGGCACCGTGATCTAGGATGAGCACATAGCGCCGAATACCGATCTCGTCCTGTTCCAATCTCGATCCCATACCGATACCATACTGATACCGATAATACCGAAACCAAAAACCTCTCAGTATTTTAAGGTAAAATATCGATACCATACCGGTACTATACCGATATCGTACCGTACCATATGTTTTCAGTATCGGTACCGGTATTGAGATTTGGGAGTTTTCGGGGTCAGTATCGGTTGGTACTGATACCGTCCCGAGCTCATCCCTATCGTGATCTAAAAGAATATTGATATTATGTTTTACAAGTTAGCAAATAAAATATGAAAATATAATGGTGACGAGAGCAGGATCAAGGTTGTGATATGGCGGTGGCGGCGATAATGTGGTGCTAGAAGTAGCGGCGACAATGCGGTGGTAGGGACACTGTGATGGCAGCGGGCCTATGGTAACGTAAAGGTGGTGGTTGTGTGACAGTTGTGCATATAGCGGCAGACGAGATTAGTAGGTGGTGGGGATACGCAATGGTGGCGGGTGATGCTCACCGAGTTTGACTCATTTTAAAGTGATAGGTTTATTTTAGTGTTGTGACCTAAACATGTCATTTAATTTGAGTAAACCTAAATTAACCGGATTATAGCCAATGTAAGGTTAGCTCATTTAGTAGAAGGACATGCCTCTACTAAGGGGTGACTTTTTTGACATTATGTCAAGTAAAAAAAAAGTAGAGACATATGCCTTTTAACGGAAAGTCTCATATTCAAACAAAAATTGATCGGTTTATAATCATCGTAGAAACAAATAAACAACTAAATAATTCTTTTTTACCTAAATCAAACTCTACTTTAATAAATAAGTCATAGACTGAATTACAAGTTTTGTCCTTTAAGTATATACCCGATTGCAATGAATGTCCTTTAACTTTAAAGTTGATTGGTTTTGTCCTTTTATGTTTTAAAATCTTGCACGTTATATCCTTTATGGCTAACTCGGTTAGTTTTTATTGTTAAGTGGAGGGTAAAATTGTCTTTTTACCTATTTATTTAAAAACTATTTTAAAATTTAAACAAAAAGAATTTATATATATTAATACCCCTGACCCCCCCTCTCTCTCTCTCTCATTTATCATCACCACCACCACCCACCTCCATCCCCACACCACCATCACCTCCATCTCTTACCTTACCATACTGAGCACCACTGCTAGCCCCTTCCCTATATGCCACATATATTGCGGGGCTTTGTTATGGGTGTGTAGCGTCAACCGTTCAAAAAAAATGCCAATGATGTTGTAGCCTAGTGGTTGCAATGAAGGTGGGAAGGTTTACCCACTTTGTAGGGTTCCTGCCTTTGGTGGTGGAAGGTGATGGTGGTGTGGGGATGGAGGTGGGTGGTGGTGGTGATGATAAAAGAGAGAGAGAGAGAGAGAGAGAGAGAGAGAGAGAGAGAGAGAGAGAGAGAGAGAGAGAGAGAGAGAGAGAGAGAGAGAGAGAGAGAGAGAGAGAGAGAGAGAGAGAGAGAGAGAGAGAGAGAGAGAGAGAGAGAGAGATGTCAGGGGTATTAATATATATAAATTCTTTTTGTTTAAATTTTAAAATAGTTTTTAAATAAATGGGTAAAAAGACAATTTTACCCTCCACTTAACAATAAAAACTAACCGATTTAGCCATAAAGGATATAACGTGCAAGATTTTAAAACATAAAGGACAAAACCAATCAACTTTAAAGTTAAAGGACATTCATTGCAATCGGGTATATACTTAAAGGACAAAACTTGTAATTCAGTCTAAATCATAATTGTGGGGTGTAGATTAATAATAAGACATGTTTGAGCATTTATCTTACATGCATGTCTAGTTGTCTACCATCACCATGCTTGATTTAGAGGTTTAGCTCTAAAAGATGTTTGAATGTAAATGGAGGGTTATAGGTCTACCTACAAGCTGTTACCGATTGCACTACTTAACCAAATATCACCACCAACCACTTCTCATATCTTCTAGACAGAGAAACACACATACAATAAGAAGAAAGATTTTCTTGGCCTTTTCAATATGCTTTTTGGAGGCTTTCTTTAGATAGCTAAAACAAAAATAGTTAGAATCATTCAAGAATATTATGATATAATATGGAATCATGGATAGAATCACTCACATTTTTCTGGTAATTGTTTATTATACTTTATATATATATATATATATATATATATATATATATATATATATATATATATATATATATATATTAATTATTTTATGCATTGGATGGTGGTAAAGTATGCTTTATTGATGTTTTATGTATTGGTTTATTTGTACACTATGCATTGGTTTGTTGTTCTATCCATTAACATTGCACACCACATTAATTAATTAAATTAAAATAATAAAAAGATATATATTTGATGTAGTCTACTTACTATATATGTTTATCTTTTATTCCCTAAAATTAGGTTTCTTAGAGCATTCACAATAGAATCCCCATCCCTCATCTAGGGGCGGCAATTATTGACATGACCCGAAAACCGACTCGAACCCGACACGGAAAAAAACAGGTTTGGGTCAAGTAACACGAACCGTTTAAAAAACGAGTCGGGTTCGGGTCGCCCTGTATTAAAAATGGGTCGGGTTCGGGTTGACATATATATAAAATGGGTTGACTCGTTAACCCGTTTAAGTATTTAGAAAAAAAAATCTATTATATTTTTATGTTTATTTTTTCATTTCTGTTTACATTGTTAGCTATAATTGTGTTATTTTTGGCACACTATATTATTTATCTGTCACACTTATATACTAACCATTAAACATTTTATTGATAACCCGCTTACAACCCAACAACCCGCTTATAACTCATGAATATGTATGTCTCATTTAAAAATATGGGTTAAACGGGTCGTCTTCGGGTTGACCTGGATTTTATGTGGGTCGGGTTAGGGTTGAAATATTTGACACGAATAATAATATGGGTCGGGTTCGGGTTGCACATTTCAACCCATCAACCCGCCAACCCGCAACCCGTAAACCCGCCAACCCATCAACCCGACACGATTGACACCCCTACCCTCATCCACTCACAACCAATCACAACCACATATTACACTAAACCTCATTAAAGTTTCTCTCTCCCCCACTCATAACCACTTTCAACAAATATTAAAAAATAAATACAGTTTTTCTGTTTTCCCTAAAAGATTCCACATTTTCTTCACTCACAACCACTTCCAACCCCTAAAAAAAATTATAGGGTTTTATCACCTAAAAAATAGGGTCTCTATTGTGAATGCTCTTAGACAATGTTTATGATGGCAACCAGTTTAACGTTTTTACGGCTACTTTTCAGCTTTTTCGGTGTCAGTGATCACTGATGGGGTGTGGTATTGGTGCTACTTGACACGGTTTTACGCCCTCCTTCTGCCGCAACGCGAGGAGCTTAATACTAGTTAACACTAAATTTCATTATTAGAGTTGCATCTCTTTGGTGACATGGTACAAGATAGGAGTTTATGTAGGCGTAATATTAAGGTTAAGGACTTTTAGGGTGAATACAATAGAGCTTTAGTTTTGTCTTAGCGACGTAGACTTATTTACACTGTAGAGGGACTCTACAGGTGATTGTCTTTTGTGTTTTTGCGTATATATGTTGTTTGATGTTGAACGTGTTTTTAATCTATAGTACTCTCTCCCCACTTCATTGATTATTGTCTCATTTTTATTTTATTTTATTTTATTTCATTTATTATTATTACTATTATTATTATTTTATTATTATTAATATTTTTTTCTAGCTAGGTTTGTTGGTCCTTTGTTAATTTTGAAGCCGGGGGTCACTCTGAAAGCAGTATCTCTTTTTCCAAGGATAGAGGTAAGGTTTGCCTACATCTCACCCTCCACAGACCCTACATGTAGCTAGTGGCGGATCTAGAAATTAATTTTAGTAGTAACGTTTTTCATTTTTTTCATTTTAGTAGTAACGTTTTCCAAATATCGTAAAAAAAAACAAATTTTCCACTACGATCGCGAAGTTGAGTAGCAACGGACGCGGCACCTAGCTTCAAGCTAGGTCCGCCCCTGCATGTAACTTGCTATTTGTAAGATTGACTGAGTATGGTTGTTGTTTCTTGAAATAGAATAATGATCATGTGCAGACTCATTACTTGAAAATTTTTGGTCCATTTTTTTTTTCATGTGTTAGTTTAAAAATTAGTTAATTTTGGTGGGAAAATCAAGAAGACTATATTTACTGCTTCATTTTACCTTGTTTGATCACAGAAGTAAAGAAAGGTGAAATAAAGTACTTGTTTTGCTTTTATGTTCATGTCCTTTTTTGCCTCAATTAATGTTTCATATCATCAATTGTTTGTCTGGTTTGAATATTAATGTTTCTTCAATGTAGTCAGTCATCCTTCATTAATATTCAATCTTTTTTCCAGAAAATTAAATAAAAAAGATTGAAGAAAAGCATGTCAAGTTACACACAAAGTTTCATCAATGAAAGACTAAAACAACCTCTGCAGAATTCAGTCTCTTTGGAATTGGAACCACTGATTCCTCCTGAAAATATTTCTATGTATATGCAACAGCAGACTAATAATAATAATATTAATATCTCTACTGATGTTCTTGATTCCAATGTTGTGTCACAGCAAGAGTTTAGTAAAATGTTGTTGATGGATCAAATGGGTTCACTTTTTTCGCACTCCGGAATCGAATTCCATTCCGGTCAGTACCAGAATCCTAACGGTTTTCGTTCGTTGGCGGACAATGAAAGTACTCGAGATTATGGGAGTAATGTGTATGGAATTGGGAATGTAGTTTTTGATTCCAAGTATTTAAAAGCAGCTCAACAACTGCTTGATGAAGTTGTTATTATCAAGAAAGTTAGGACACTACAAGATTGTAAACAGGAATCAATGAATGATTCACAAGAAGTGTTGATGGAATCGGATAACCGACAACATTTCGGTCAGCTTTCTGCTGCTGAAAAACAAGAGTTAGAGAACAGAATGACAAAGCTATCATCTATGTTGAAAGAGGTAAGTTTTCTGTTTTTATGTTTATTATCTTTTGATTAAATTAGTGGAATTTTCAAGAAAGCGAAACGAAGAACTGAAGAACAAACGCTTTCTATGTGCACAGGTTGATAGAAGATACAAACAATATTATCATCAAATGCAGATTGTTATATCATCATTTGAAGTACTTGCTGGATATGGGGCAGCAAAAACATACACATCATTGGCAGTCAAGACCATTTCAAGCCGTTTTCGGTGCTTGAGAGATGCAATTGAAAGCCAGATAAAAGTTGTATCAAGAAGCCTTGGTGGGGCAGAGTCCAATGTGAATGGAATCGCGATTTCCAGGCTGAAATTTGTGGATCGTCAACTTAGACAACAAAAACTTGATCAGAAGTTCGGTATGGTAGATCAGCGGATTTGGAGGCCGCAAAGAGGGCTTCCTGAAAGCTGTGTGTCGATTCTGCGTGCATGGTTGTTTGAGCATTTTCTTCACCCGTAATTATTCTTCAACTTCTTGATATTTGTCATAATGTTTGTTTTGAAAGATTGTTTAGGCGTGGAATTGGAACCAGAATCGTTCAGTCATTTTATTAATCATCATTTTTGGTTCCGACGCCATAGCAAATTCCATTCCATCAATGGCAGTGAATATGGTGTTGTCACGCGCCTAAACGGCATGGTTTTAAGAGTTTTCGCACTTAAGTTTAGGAGAGCGATCAGAGCAATGTATTCGCTATACCCATTTTATAATTTATATTTATAGTTTATTTTTATAGCAGATATCCAAAAGATGCAGAGAAGACAATGCTAGCCAGACAAACAGGCTTGACCAAAAGTCAGGTAAGCTTCATGCGTTTTCAACATCCCGTCACGTTAAGGTTGCTATTTTATAAAATTCCTAGATGGATGTTTGCAAGCGTTCCCATTCGGGTTCAAATTCCAATTCCAGTTCCAAGTCCGTCTGCTTATCTTTATAACAAGTTCTTACTTGAAACGAAACAGGTTTCAAACTGGTTTATAAATGCGCGAGTTCGCCTATGGAAGCCAATGGTGGAAAAAATATACCAAGAAGAGTCTGCAGAGGCTGCAATGGACTCCAACTCTTCATCGGAAACTACACCTAAAAAGACTTCGCCTGATCAACCACGCGATATGAACCTGAGTGCAGCATCATCCTATCAAGCTCTTCATGCGAAAACGTCGGGTCCTATTAACAATGGCCTTGGCTTTATCACAAACCCGATAGTTGACAAAGGGGTCTCGCTAACGCTAAGGTTGCAGCATACGGATAATAGTGGCTTGCGCAACTTGTATTCTGTTGAGAACCATCATCATGATTTAGTTGATCCTAGAGATGTTATTTGTGACACAACAAATTTATAGTCACCATTATTGTAACAAATTCATGCCAAGATCAAAACCTTCATTTGTTATTAGTGAAGTTCTCTAATCTTTTTTACAGTATAACTGATGATATTAATCAATGACTACAAAAATATTATAGAAAAGGTAATTGTCTATGTAACACATTGCTTTAACCTAACTCTAAATGAATTTCTAAAATAGTCAAAATTGTTTGAACCACAAATTGATGTTGGTGTTGTAATCAATGATGGTTGTTTGTGTTTGCTTAGTTCAGTTTTGCTAAAGTTTCAAGTAATATACTGTAAGTGCCACACTCTTCTGGTATGGATTGGCTTGGGATTCATGTACTGCAAACCTTGTTTAATCATCATGAATTTAAATAGTTTCTAACAAGGTGCAAGTGATGCGAATTTGGTAAAAACTAAATAATATCTAAATTATGTAATAAATAAATAAAGGCTTTGTGTATTGGTATACCCCCAAATATAATTGCACACCCTTAGCCCTTATGCGTCGCATACACGGCGTATAGGGGTTGCACAAATTTTCACGTAACCCTCTATACGCCGTATATAGACCTATACGCGACGTATAGAGCCTGACATGACTCTGACTGATATGCATTAATGACGCGTGGGTGTTTGTGAAACCTCTATACGCCGCGCATAGAGAGGTGAAACCCATAGGCCTATACGGGATATATACAAGACCTACACTACACCTATATGCCTATCTGAGGTCTATAAGTGACCAATACTACACCCATATGCCTATATGAGGTCTATACGTGACCTATACTACACTCATAGGCCTATACGAGACCTATACTATATCCATAGGCCTATACGAGATCTATAAGAAACCTATACTACATCCATAGTCCTATATGAGGTTAATACGTGGCCTACAAGGCATATATGATGCTTATACGAGTCCTATACGACACTCATATCCCTATATGAGGTCTATACATGATCAATGCTAGACCTATACATCACATATAGACATATACACCCCATATAGGTATTGCAAAAAATAAAAAATAAAAAAAATAATAAAAAATCTAGACCTATGCTTCACATATAGACTTATACGCCTCATATAGGTATTTTAAAAAATAGACATATATGCCACATATAAACCCTTTTTTAATTGGCAAATTTCAATATCATTCATCACCCAAAATCAATATATACATGGTTGAGCCAAGCAAGGTGCTAGCATCAACCTACAATCAACACCAATGCAATCTCCTTTACAAAAACAAAACTACCCAAGTTATAGGAATGTTAAATGCTACCCAAATTCTCCCATGCCCACCCTGTTTGTTTATTTTTGTGTTTCACCCATGTAAAAGCCGTGGCTTAGGCTTCTCCAAACACCTCTATGGCGTTTACTCTTTTCCCGCTGAAAATTAACTCGTTTCGGGCTTTCCATATTGTCCAACACGTAGCCAATATTACAACTCTCACCATATTTCTCTTCCCCTTAGTTGCATTAGTGTGATTGTGTAATTCCAGTAAGTCTTTAACATTGCACGCAGGGCCGTCTCCGAAAATCTTAAAATTTGTTTGGGCCCTTGGCGAAAAAAAATCGGGCCTTACCCCCGCAATATGATATAAATTCATCATTCAAATATAAAAAAAAACATAATATGACGTTAATTGTTATAAAGCAAACAAAACAAAAGTTTTTTTTTAATGATCGAACCTACTTACTTAAGCAAATCGCGTGGATCTCCTAGCGTTTTTGGAAGCAAAGTTCTCGATCAAGTCTTTATACTCCATACTTTCCAATATTTCGTTTTCAATAGATATCATTGCCAATCCATTAAGTCTTTGTTGGGACATTGACCTCTTGGTCTAGTGGTATGGTGTCCCCCTTATAAATATGAGGTTGTGGGTTCAAATCCTTGCAATTGCAAGGTGATGTGGAATTAAGGTGCTAAAAATTTGTCGTTAAAAAAAATAAAAAAATACTTCAACTTCAATTTAGAAAAGCTTCTTTCTGCCGATGCTACTGTAAAAATATTAAACTAACCTAGATTTTTTATTGGGTTTAAATATTAAAATTTAGATTGGGCCAAAATATTGGGTTAATTTCAAGTGTGAACAAATACACAATGGGCCTAGTTAAAAAAAATTGTGGGCCTATTAAAAACTACAATTCTAAAATCTAAAATCACATTGGGGTCTAGTTAAAAAAATTAATACATATATATAAAAAAAATTCGGGCCCATTTGCGGGTCGGGCCCTGAGCCGGCGACCACCCCGCCCTGCCTTAAGGCCGCCCCTGATTGCACGCATATATCGGGGGATACCAATCCACGAACTAACCTTCCGCCACATATAGACCTATACACCCCATATAGATATTAAAAAAAACTAGACCTATACGCCACATCTAGGCATATACATCCTATATTGTATAGTAAGATACGTGACATATAGGTTTGTGACAAGCATGACTAATATGCATTAATTTCATATGGGTGTTTGTAATATCCTATACGTCAAGTATAGTGCTATTTGAGTATACGTGACCTATTCGGGGTGTAAGAAATAAATTTAGAGCGTGTGAATACCACATTTTTTTATTTGTCAAATAAATTAATCAGTCACACAAAAGGAATTGGGTCACAAAATATTAAGGCAACAATTATGGAAGGAGCAAGTCTCGAAAATACAAGTTCTCAGAAGCATTTATTTAGTGCAAGAAATGTTTTGCTTTATACTGGGCCACAAAAGGAATTGGGCCAAATATGGGTGACATTATTAATGGAGAGAACAATCGGCCTGTACCAAACTACCAATGGAGAATGTTAATGGGCCAGTATTAGGAATTAATAATTTTCATTTCAACGCCCAAATAAGCAGCTTGGGTGGGTGTGGGTCTGTTTTGTTAGGGGTACTCAGAAGCACAAGAAAACGTCCGACACTGAGATGGTAAAAATTGGAGGGTGTAGGCCAAATACTTACCGGTGTGGGGATCCTTTTAATTTTGACAAAATCATTGCCTCGGTCTCGATGAATACACCAAAAAGGAGGAAAGAAAGCAGTAGATTTGATTTGTTTGGAAATTATGTTATAACGCCAATCAAGAGAACTCGACGCATGTATCCTCCTTAGATTTACAACTTAGGACTATCTACGGTAGATACCGGTACTCCTTGTAAGATAGTCTAGGTGCTATAATCTCATTGGGTTAGGTGGGATTTATGGTTTTGTTGTTTCGACTGTAGGCGTTTTTGATGTACAGTTCTATAGCTTCTTGCTAGTGGCCGTTTTGTTATTAATATTTAGTAGGAATGCCCGCGCGTTGCAGCGGGTGTCCCAACTGACATTAGATTCAATGAGGATTTCTATTTCTACTACGAGCCACAACCCATTTCGGATTTTTAAGATTTTAAAATTTTTAAATAAGTCAAACCACCAAAAAAGAACAAAAAAGGAAATGAGACGAAAGTATTTGTAATAACATTGTGGGTCAAGCCAATTCGGCCCATTTTATTGAGTCATACTTTTCAAACCAAGCTCGTTTTGACACATTACCAACCCATACGACCTGCCCATTTTGCCACCTCTAGGTTCAGTCATGTAGACTTGTTACCCAGTAATGGCAGCAAAGGTATATCAACAGCCACGACTTGTGGATCTCAATTAGGCTAGGCTGCAGGTTTTACAACTTTTTAAATAAGCTATTTTTCAATTAATGCATACAGCCTTTCAAATCCTTTTTTTCAAAAAGTATGGATTGTTATGATAATTAAAAAAGCATGTTGCAATCCATTTATAAACTCCTCAAGAACTACCCATCCAATAACATGACCAAACGCTCCTACAAACTGTATCATAATATACAAAAATATTAAAACTATCCATCAAAATATAATGGGTGTATGTGTGTGTGTTTTAATGAACCACTAAACTACTTTACTGGTAATTAACAAAACCATAAAAATGGTCATTACATATTCTTCATAAGAAAAAAAGTTGCTAAAAAGGGTTAGAAATATTACTACTTTGTCAGTTTGTCTTGAACATGTTCTGGTGTGTATGACTACAAGATATCCGGGGTAGACATAGGCATCCATCTCTACAACCAATTCCATTTAAGGCTCTACATGTAGAAATAAACTGTACAAGCTTAGCGTAAGGATACAAATGCTAGATTCTCATATAAAAAAGAATGATGGTGTTGCTACTTTGTGTATGCATTTGCTAGTCAAAACTCCAACAAGTTACTGTAGTGTAGAATACGGGTCGAGTTGACAAAAACAAATCCTGGAAATTTAGTGTCTAACCTGGGTTACCATGCGTCAGCCTTGACTTAAGGTACGCTTCAGGACCATCATTCTTCAAACCAGCTTGCTAATAGTGATATTTGGTTTTCAATAGGAAAATTTTTCCGCATGAGCATCATACTTCAAAACATCTTGAGGTTCTTCAACAACCTGGTCAACATGTACTTCGATTAGTATTTCACACTGTTTCACGAAAGTCCAAACCAGGCAACAATGACCAGCATGTTTTTTTTTTCTGAGAAAAAAAAATGATATATTAGTGAAAATACAACTTTTCTCGGTGACCGAGTATCTTTAAAAATGTAAGAAATTTGGACCTAAAAAGTTCCAAATCAAATTCAACCTGACGCAGCCCGTTTTGACTCGTATCAAAAGATTAACCTGTTTTCACAGGAATCATTACAACCGTTACTCAACCAAAATCAAATCATATTACCCATTTATCCGCCTCTAATCATCAATCCCCTGCAAAATATTTAAAGCTTATTTGTAAGCATATGTTTAGAATTAATAATTTCTTTTTGGAACTTTGGAGAACAAACCTGAATGCAAAATGAAAAACCCAATATGTTGTTGGCCAACCAATGCTTCTGCGCGACATACCAATGGCTTGCAACATCCAAAGCAAGCAATGTAGGAAAACAAAGTTGGACATGTAGAGTTGATAAACAATTTAAGATATGAATATGAAATAGAAAATGCAATTAGTAAAATAGAATATAGAGATTGACCAGAAGACATGTAGAATTGAAAGTGGGTGTTACACTTATCATTCTGTTTTCATACTATAACTTTAACAACTGAACACATACAAAAACCAAATTGATACATACATAGTTCCTGGACTAAATGTCAAATGTAGCTACATACTTCAAGTCAAGACTCCGGTGTAACACACATGACCATGTAATTCAAATCTTTTATTCATTCGTTTTTTCTTTTCTATCCAACAACACAAAGTAATGTTTTGTTTTATTCCCACATGGCAACCAAACAAGACATGGAATGGTAATGATCCATTCCATTACCTTGTCCATTCCATTACCTCGTCCATTCCATTCCCCCATCCATTCCATTACCCCATACCAAACAGACCATATATGTTTGAAGCTTCACACGGCAACCATAAGTCGTCGCCATCGCCAAAACCGACTCTATATATGAAATAAAAGCAATAAATTGTCTGAAAATGAATGAAAATGAATATATTTAAAGTATATGTTACCAACTATACAACATTTAAATATAAGGTATTCTAATTCTAACTGACATACACCCCCTGAATCATATATCTCAAAGGATTTCAAAGTCCAAAAATCAAATAAAGATGCATTTCCAATGGTTCAACCCATGTAGCAAAGAACAAAGCGTGTCAAAGGGGTGGAAAAAGAAGTTGTACCTTAATAAAACACATGCTTGTACATTTTGCAATAGTTAAATTACACACACAAACAACACTTGGTAAATATAGTGTTAATAACAACTTACCTAGTGTCTTCTTGCAAAAATTTAAGGAGCCTTTGGCCAAATGTTGTTCTTTTATCATAGGTGAAAGTGTCGAACCTTCCGATATAATCTGAAAAGCAACATAAAAGATGGCATATTAAGTGCATATGAAAGTAAATTTCTGATGCATTTATGTACTGCATATTAGAAGTGGATACCGATTAAAAGACTTTTCTATTTACATTGAAGGCATAATAAGAAAACACACATACCCCTTTTATATGCAATAAAACCTTTGGAATCCGAAAGCGACGCCTGAATACGAAACATAAACATAGAACATTAGAAATCAAAAGAGTCGATCAAGATAAAGAATATGAAGTTGAATAGCTGTTCCAAACGAACCCTACCAAATCCATAAATCTTAACAAAACTCTACATTCGTGAATCCAAACATCTTCCACGGGAGCCCTATTGTTTGCGGTGTATTAAAGCCCTAATGGGGGCAACTGAATGAGGGGCAATTAAAACCTTCAATTGATGAGGGTAATGAGGGGATGTGATGGTTGATGATTTGAACGGTTCATTTGCCCTACCTTGATGACAACGTGTGGATTATAGGGACAGTAATGGAAAAAGTTTCCTACTTCTAACTAAAATCTCATTATAAATTTACTAATTTACCCTTACAAGTGTCTTAATGTTACAAAAAGTTCCAATTATATCCTTGTTATATAAGCTTGATTTACTTGTACATGGTGCTTGTTAAGTTGTACGGAGGTGAAAATGACCATGTTGGCCATCACTCCTCCTTTATAATGTATTATAGATAAGTTCTATGCCGTTAAAAATAAAAATATTCACAGAAAATATGGTTGCAGGATTTGTGGGCATGAGTGGCCTCACAGAAGAAAAATTCACCATGTAATAACGCCCCTTGGCTCAATGTACATAAACATAAAAAGGATTAAAGCGCTACCATTTTGTTTCAGAGTTTCATTAAAGGATGGAAGAGAAATGATTGGGAAGGAAGTGGGGAAAAATGTGTTCCAGAGTTTTTTGTAAGAGGGAAATGGAGGGAATGAGAGGGATAATAAAGAGGATTTTAGTGTGATTTTTAATCTTTTCAATTTGAAAGGAATTTGAGAGAAAGGAAGAGGAGGGAGATCATTTCTCTTCCATCCTTACGGGTAACGTGAAACCCTATCACATGGTCTTAACTATGGCCAAAAGTCACAACTCACAAGTCCATGAAACAATGATACGACCCATTGATCCTTTATTACCTAAAACTAGGGCTGACAATGGGTAACCTGTATAAGACACGATTTGACCTGTTAACTGAAAAATACACTATGTCATTTTTTACTTTTTTTCAAATAATCTATAATACATTATAAAGGAGGAGTGGTGTACCATATTGGAATTTTGACAAGGGTACAATTTTTAAAGCAACAAGTATAAGATAATAAAGCTTATTTCATAAGGGTATTATAGGTATACTAGGGACAATTAAGACACTTAGAAGGGTAGTGTAGACATTTCACCCATCCTCTCCTTCACAATGTCAAAATAAATTTACAATCCTACCCTTCATCTTCCATCCATACCCATTGCCCTAAACTGAAAATTTATTCCTTTTTACATACCAATCGATTCATGTGGTTTGTAATTCTTTTAACTGTTACAAATTGAATGAGCTTGTTCTTCACAATCACTCTCACTCAAGAATTATATAAAATCATCCCCAAATCGCCTTCAAGATTGCCATGGAAGCACTTTAGTTGTTCGATCAACACAACTAAATAAGAAATCGGTAAACCTCGTCTCTTAATTACTTCCCCATTACTCTAGGGTTTCTATTTTACTTTATTTTATTGTGTTCTATTCTTTATCTTGTTTGCTTTTATAGAATATACTAGCTTATATCCCGGGAGCGTCCCGGGTTGATAAATCTAAGTAAAGTGAATAAAATTAGAAGTATCTAAACTATAAAAATGACATCTATATAGCAATTACCTGTTGGAGAGCGTCCCGGGTTGAAATATCTAATATGACATAATAAAATATCTAATATGACAACATAATTAATGACTTGCCAATATATGATTAATGAATATTATTATTATTTTTTTAAACAAATCTCTGTCATAAGTTATCATATTCTAATATAAAAAAAAAGGTAATTGGGTCGGGTATCACCTAATCCCAGGCCCGACCCAAACCCATAATTTTTTTAAAACTAATTCCAAACCTGACGCAATACCTGTCAGGTTACAAAAAATAGTCGTTTTTTTTCTCCGTTTTTTATATAGCACTATGGTACTCGTTGGAAAGATAATAAAATGCTCGTTAATTTGGTGTAATTTTTTTCTTTAAAAAATCTCGTATATGAAAGATATTAAAGTTTAAAGTTATGAGAGAAAACATGAGAGAGAAAATAATAAAATTTTAATATTTAAATTTAGTAGATTAGGTATTTAATAGATTATGTTAAATAATATTTAAACCATATTTATTTATTTTTTTAATTGGTCTAGAATTGCCACATCACATCTTATGTGGCATCTCTCAAAAGAGAGATTGCATAATATTATGACATGTCATCAAAATGGCTTTGGTTTATTATATGTATAGATTATGATGTTATTTGTGCATCTCCTCACGGATTTATTGTTAATTTGTTATATTGTTATGGTTGCTGAGGTTCTTATCTGTACATGTTTTTAGTTTCATGTTTTTTTTTTGTGCTGTTTATGGTTGCTGAGGTATTTGGATATGTAATTTGAAACTTGAACGAACTTATTAATTATGTGATTCAGATTTAGATTATTTGGTTTTAGTGTTTATTAAGTTCTAATTGCTTGATATAATACTCAGTGAATCACAAATCTTGGTTTAAAAAAGTGGAAGCGCTTCGAGGCGTTATTGTCCCAAAAGCCGAGGCCCGAATAATTTTATTTGCATGGAAACTTATTTATCAAGTAAACGTTTCATAATTTCTGACTGGCTCGATTGTGAAACAATCCGGGCTAATATATAGCAAGATGCAAGTTGTGTATGTCTAATTAATGATATGCACATTATTTTAATGAGTTTTGTTACATTTTCATTAGTTTTCTATTGTTTGTCAATGAATTAGAAGTCTTTAGCATGAAGCGAAAGCGCGGAAAGAAAGGGAAATTCGGAAAGGCCCCTAAGGTGGGTTCTCCACTGCAGTCGTCCTACTTCATCCACAAGGTTAGTTTTGTATTAACCATAATCCTATTACATTTACGGCCAAGGGATGGGTTCCGTTGTTGTAATGTTGACAGAATTGTCACGACAGTATCTAAATATTCTTATAATGCATTTGTCCATATAGTGAATCCTAAATTTTTTATACTTGGGTTATACTTTTGAATATATCTTTACAACAGTTAAATTAATATAACTTGTGTTCCTTGTTATCACCATAAGGAAAAACCCAAAAAACACTAATTGAAGGACAGATGGAGGCAAGGGAGATCCATTTGTGTCCTTGAAGGTGCCACCTTTTTCCTAGAGTTCTAGAAGAGTTTGACCTTGGCTTGACATCTTTTGTTACACCTAACTAAGCATTTGGCCTAAATGCCGTCAATCTTGACCATTGTGACATTTAGTATAGGTGGTGTTTAGTATGGGTTTTGATTAAGTAGGTTTCTTACTTTCATTCATGATTTTGAGCCTCACAAGTCATAAGATTTATAAAGAAAGTATACATACATATAATACGCCTCTCTTTTTTACCAGGTATGGCTTCAGCGAAAATATTGACTTACAACGCATTTTTCTTAAAAATGCTAAAGATTGAATTTCATCATCTAACTTGCTCTTTTTAACAATTTCACAAGCTTGTCTGCACAAACCATGTTTACATTTGGTAGAGGTGACAATCCGACCCGTTTTAAACAAAAGTATCTTTTTTGACTTGTTACCCAACCCGTTTTGCCGCCCCTAAAATAAGTGATTTGACTTTTAAAACTTCATTACAAACTGCTCATCTGTATTGTTATTTTTTTCTTTTCATATTTACAAGATTTGTTTGCTACTACAGGCTCGTAGAATGGTTTAAGGAGTCGAGAATGCCCTAAGTATACCGAGAGATTTTGCAAGATGATTAGCCTAAATATTCCTTCATCAACACCATGGCAAAAAGGTACTCACCAGATGTAACCTTTTCTTTATCAAATCAATGATGCTAGCGGTTCAAATGCAGACGAGATGACAGCCAAATAGGTGACAATAAGACCGAGTGCAAGCCTTATTTTAACAGATTTTAAATACTAAACAACTTCGTTCTTGTGATAATAAAAGTTGCAAAATACAAGAACCGACACGGTTCATCTGATAGTTTTTCACCCTTTTATACATGTTGAACGGTCGCTAATTGAATGGATGCATCGTTTGAAGAAACATTTAGCGTTAAGTATTTCACGCCATTTCCAAATGGGATGCTTCAACTCACATAACTAGCAGACAACCTGGGCCTAATTAATCTGTTTCCAACCGACTAATACAGACCAAACCTTAAATATAATTAACCCGGGCTTTATTTAAATAGTTCACACCCAAGGTTTTAATATAGACATAAATTGTTTTGACCAGTTAACAAATACAGAGAGATAAACATTAGCCTAACATGAATTAAGGTACAATACGTTGCTTTTGGTATATTAGCATAAACCCATATCATCTTGCTCCAATTTGTGGGATCTACAAATTGAAATGGGGACTTTTGAATGTTATCCGTATTGCCTTCTATTATGTATGTGTAGGTAACTTCTAGTTGCTAATTTTTTTTATCTTGATGCATTTTGGTAAGGAGTTGGAGATGACTAATGGTTTTCAAAGAGCTGGAAGTTCAAGACCATTGGCTGTCCTATTATTCAACCAACAACCACACATAATGGGATCTGTATTTTGTAAAACAAAAAAGGGTCTCATCATTAATATTTAATGCCTTAGAGAATGTTTGGAATGTTGCATACAATTTTAACCTACATATTCTACGACAATGTAAACCCATTCCATAAAATACGGCGAGCCCCGATAACTTTAGATCGTTTGCGCCCTGCAATGCCGCATAATGGTATTGTATCTTCATGGTTGTGCATTAGTAACCAATACTTACCAAATTGTAATGCTTTGATATTCCCTTTGCCCATATGTAATTGCAACCGAACATTGAAGAACTTGATTTGGATTGATAAACAGATGGCTTGAGGTAACAATTACGAATGACCAACAAACACCGTACACATACCACAAACCCCAAACCCTAATAAGAGGTGGTAAAAAAAATGCACCCGCCGCAACGCGCGGGCATTCCCACTAATTAGAATTAATAGGCAAAGATCTATTATTTCTCTTTTTTGGTACATAAAATGTATGTGTTATAAGCATGAGATATAAAGTAGTTAAACGAGTCGTGTTCATGTTTAGAACTTTTGTTGTTCGCGTTGTCAGAGACCTGTTAAACCTACTAACAGTGGCGTAGCTTTTAAATGGCGGGGAGGGGCGGCCGCCCCCCCCCCCCCCCCGAATTTTCGCTCAGAAGTTCCGATTATATAGTATTCGTATAGAAATTTTTTTGTATATACAGTTTCGACCCCCCGAAACTAGTGATTTCCGACCCCCGTGACTTCTGACCCCCCGAAGTTTCGGGTCAAGCTTCGCCACTGCCTACTAAGACACGATTTGCCAACCCTACCTAAAACCAATTTATAGGGTTTAAAGGGTTTACTCTCTCTCTCTCTCTCTCTCTCTCTAAAAAAAATGGAAAGAAGCGAAAACACAGTGAGGCAGAGGCACCAGCAGTGAAGAAGGAAGAAACAGCACCAGAAAGACCCAAACGAACACTATTGGGTTGGAAAGAAGACACCCCACAACAACAACCCATTACAGGTTTCAGAAACAGAGAGAAAGTTCTTGTCACCTGTTCTCGTCGTATTAATTACAGGTTCTTACATTATTATTATTATTAATTTATAATGGGTCTCTATCTTTTTTTAATATAATGCAGTAAAGTTGTTGAATTGATGGTTATGAATATTATTAGGTACCGCCATTTGATGTTGAATTTGGTATCTGTTTTGCCACATTGTAAAAAAGATAATAAAGTTGAGTCAAAGGCTACTAAAGGAGCTACCTTGAATGAGCTTGTGGAGCTTAAGAGTTGTTCTTCTTGTTTGTTCTTTGAGGTTTGTTTTTTGGTTTTTTTATTAAGTTTTTTTGATGTTTTATGGGTTTGAATGATTTGTTTTGGTTGGTTTAATTTGATGTTTGGTGGATTTTTTTTTTTTTTTTTTTTTCAGTGTAGGAAACATAAAGATCTTTACTTGTGGATGTCTAAGTGCCCGAACGGTCCATCAGTCAAGTTTTTAGTGAATGCAGGTAAGCTAGTTTATCTGGATGTTGTTGATTATGTTGGGGGCTTTATATGTTCTAATAATGGTTTTAAAACGCACGCATGCGAGATGTGCATGATGTGGTGATGCGATTGCATCATGCGCGTGTGATGCAGTATTTGAACACATTAGACCATCATTTGCGATGAGTTGAGTTTTTTTAATTTGATTAAACAAATTTTACAATCGATTGAACAAAGTGTTTTGAGTATTTGAACAAATTAACCCATCAATTATTATCTGTAAATAACTTTTTTATTATCCGTAAATGCGTTAGTGCCAAGCGCTTTTTAAAATGAAGGTTCTGGTATTGTTAACTTGGTTTATTATATTTTAGTTCACACAATGGAAGAGTTAAAGCTTACTGGAAATCATCTTAAAGGTTCACGTCCTCTTCTCACATTTTCATCAAATTTTGATAAAGATCCACACTGGAAACTTTTAAAACAAATGATTACACAGGTACGGCCATCCTTTCTTTGCTTACGGATTATTTGATAGAACGACCTGATTCGACTGTATGGATTTATACAACTGTTTGAATGGTGTTCTGTGTTTATAGTCTGATTTCTGAATGAAAGAAAATTTCAATTTTAACCTTTCGTATGTATTCTTATATGATACCAAATGCCAGCTCGTCTCCTTCACATCCTCCACGTTTCTATAATTCTATGTTACCAATATATGATCACAATGACCTTATGAAACTTTATCATGAGCCAATTTTTGCATTTGTATTGTGCATTGGTTTTACTAATCATCATACAGTTGGCAATGACTTTATGAAACTTTATCATGAGCCAACGGTTTTACTGTTTTAGTAATAATAACATAATCCCAGACTTGATTCTGCTTGATGTTGAAGCTCGAAAGCAGCATTCTTCGCTTGATTTTTGAAAATGCTGTAGTAACATTATTATACGTTTTGGTGAACAGATATTTGGAACTCCCAAGGAACAAAGGAAATCAAAGCCCTACCATGACCATGTCTTTGTGTTCTCAATCGTTGATGACCACATATGGTTCCGTAACTACCAGGTTTGTTATAAAGATCATTTTCTGTCTTACAGATTTTTAACGTTCATGTCTAAATTAATGTTTTGGTTTATCCTATGTAAAAGATATCATGCCCTCATACTGGAGCAGATAAAATTGATCGAGGCGGCTTGGAAAAGATGACTCTAATCGAGGTTCGTAACAATGAGTTCATTAATAAAGCATATATATTTGACACGTTTTTTTAAAAAAAGAAAAATTGCTAAATGGACAGGTTGGTCCAAGATTTTGTTTAAATCCAATAAAGATATTTGGTGGTAGCTTTGGAGGTCCAACTCTGTATGAGAATCCCTTCTATGTTTCGCCAAATCAGGTCAGGATTCCTCACCCTTTTATCGATTTTTTTTTTGTTGGTTTAAAGGGTTTTTTTTTTTTTTTTTTTTTTTTAATATGTATGAATTTATGATATGTTATTTTTATTATCGATGCTAGATACGTTCATTGGAGAAAAGGCAAAAGGCTGGCAAGTATGCAAAGAAGGTTAAAGCGAAGACCCGAAGAAAAATGCATGAGATGACAAACCCGTTGGAGGCCGATGCGTTTGCAGACATGTGGAAGGAATGACCCCATTCTGACTTGCCTGATCCATTGTACCCTTCACGAGCTTTGATTCTAAGGCCGTAGGATTCGTCTGATTTGCCTAATTGTCAAAAAGCGATTTTGGTTTTCGGATGCTTTTGAACTTAACAATGACTATGCAATTCCTATAATTTCATCAGTATATTTTACAATTCAAATATTTACATCAATAAAATCTGTTCTATTGTTCTGAATCTACAAGTGAGTGTTGACGCGACCAGAAACAAAGTATCTCCCTCGGGAATATATTTGATCCCTGTCGGCAGACTGTAAGTTATAGCATCATATTCCGTCTCTCTATAACATTTTAGAAGGTTTGTTGATCTCTTCAACACACTCCCCACGTCCATCGGTTGAGCTTTTTACATTTTCCAGATCAATGTCTTTGTAAATAAAACGAGCCCCACATATCTTTACACCACTACACTCTGCATATGAACGCTGAAGCAGATCAAATGAGACAATCTAGGAAACATAGGTTGTCTAGAGCATCTTCTTGTGTCCGGTGTTACCCAAATACCGTCCTCAATCATCCATCTTAAAAACATCAAAACATTCTCTGTAGTAGAACCACCATCTTCCATACCTCAGAAAAAAGGATTTCTTGGTTGGTGAAGTAACAATAAGTATCTCGGGGGTTATTACTAATTACCGAGGGGTTTATACTTATGTTTACCCAAGTACAATCCTTTACCCAAACCATTGATTTAACCCGAGATGTGAAATACGAGTGAGTGTGTGTGTGATAAAAGTAAAGACATGAGGGTGTAAGTGGTTCGGTCAAGTTTGACCTACGTCCACTGTGAAGAGCCGGTTGATTATTACTTTGGAGTTTACAAAGTGTTACAAGAAGAACCTAGCTCTATAATACAAGTGATAATTTTCGGATCCTTTGTAAAGGAGTTGATGTCTTCTATTTAAAGTGGAAGTCGTGGGCTTTGGAAAAAGCCCACGAGGAGTCTTGGTTGATTTGGGCCTTGTTCCGGCCCATATGCTTTTGGCCCATGAAATGGGCGGGAAAAAGGATGCCCATGCTTCTGACATCATTGGCAGTTGGAGCTGCCTTGCCTGGTGGACACGTGGCGGCGTCTGACTGGTCGCCGACGGTATGTTGTTCTGACACAGCATGGTTGACTTACCTGCTGGCGTCTGACGTGACATCTGGCAGCAGGTAAGCATACTTGTTCAGTACTGTAGAAGCAGCATGGTGGAAGCATGGGAGCAATCGAGTCACTGTTGGTGTCAGTGGTTGTTGGACCACTGCGGACACGTGTCGCCCTCTGACTGGCGACATCTCTGATATTCCGCGGGTGGATCTTCCTGGATCCTTGATCTTCCGTACCTCGTACTAAAAGCTGGTGAGCTGTGGAATATTCCGCGCCTGGGCGGACACGCGTGTATTCTTCTAAAGTGATGTGGATAAGACTGCTTTATGTGCAGTCTCGCATCTTCTAGCGGAGTCACATCCACCTGATGGTTTCGCGGATTGTCCTAAAAAGGGATAGGGATGCCGCCTCCGCGAGTATTAGGCTCCCTATCCCTTTCAGTTGGTTTTCTTCAAAAGAAGCAAACTCAAAGCATGGCAATTTGCCTCAAAATTCCTTGTACAAAGTGTTGCATTCTTTATCGAGTTTGACTTCATTAAACGAACTGGGACTCTGCAATTTACATGAAGGGACAATCTTACCTATAGATATTGGCACGCTTTCCTCCTTGGCAGATGAATTTTATGCAGCACGTTGGCACCGGCGAAACATTAGTTATAGTATCGTCTACTTTTGGGTATTTGTAGTTTAAATTAAATGAATATTATCAAGATTAAGTACTGATATTAAATTACCATTAAAACATTAATTAAAACATTAACATAAATTAAAACACATATACGGAGAGTAGTTATCCTAATCCCCAAGAGTGTACTCCAGCGACGACACGGAACGATCGCTATCACGACCGTTCGACCTAGCATCTCAGCGGACGTAGCCAAAGTCAGTACTTCTTTGATGATACGAAAGATGATACGGTTCATCACCCGTAATCATATACTCCGAGCCAATGTTACCTTCGTACCCTTCATCACTTGGCTCTGGAGCTAGAGGGTTTACGGTTAGGTTGGGTTATGTCTCCACCAGTCGTAGCTGCCCTAATCCCATGGCAGCCATGGTGTAGTCAATACACCATATACACTCCTCATCTATAAGACGAGCATCTGGTGTTGGGGGGGTGTAACCTCGTAAAGGAGGAATGGGTGGTTAGTCGACGAGGAGTGTACACTGGTGGACGAGTAGGAGTGTACACTGGTTGAGGAGGAGGAGTGTGCACTGGTTGATGAGGAGTAGTGTACACTGGTTGACGAGGAGTAGTAGTGTACCCTGTCGGAGGAGGAGACGATACTGGTTGTGAACGTCTGTGGCGAGAGGATCGCCTGATGTTGGAAGAACCGGATGTTTAGTTATCATAACCACCACCCATATCTTTGATTTTTTCCAAGGTAATTTGGGAAGAAGCTTTGGTGTGAGGAGTTTGGCTTGGGTGAAGTGCACCTTAAATAGGTGAAAAAAGATGGAATTTTAATAACTTTAGAAGCCGTTGTCTCATTCGGACGCTTCATCATCCAGTCGGACGATACAGGGGTCCCAGCATGTCCCCCTGGGCCATTTCTAACATAATGGAAAATGCTGGGGTGCACCGGGTCAGTTGCAACTTTGTTTCCCTAGGCTTAAAATTTAGGTCAAAATGACCTCCTCGCGTTTTTTTCGCCACCCGGATCACGTCCTGGTAACTCTTATAGGACCCGGACTTCCAACGACGTTACTTTATCACCTAAGGATGACGCGTCAGAAATTCTAGAGACCGAACCCACCGGTCTGGACGGACGATATAGGGGTCCCAACATGGGCCCTCGGGCCATTTTTAACATAATGGAAAATGTTGGGGTGCACCGGGTCAGTTGCAACTTTGTTTCCCTGGGGTTAAAATTTTGGTCAAAATAACCTCCTCGCGTTTTCTTCGCCACCTGGATCACATCCTGGCAAGTCTTATAGGATCCGGACTTCCAACGATGTCACTATATCACCTGAGGACGACGCGTCGGAAAGTCCGGAGACCGAACCCACCGGTCCGGTCGGACGATACAGGGTCCCAACATGGCCCCCTAGGCCATTTCTAACATAATGGAAAATGTTGGGGCGCACCGGGTCACTTGCAACTTTGTTTCCCCGAGCTTAAAATTTTGGTCAAAATGACCTCCTCGCGTTTTTTCGCCACCCGGATCACGTCCTGGCAAGTCTTATACGGCCTAGACTTCCAACGATGTTACTATATCACCTAAGGATGACACGTCAGAAAGTCCGGAGACCGAACCCACCGCTCCGGTCGGACGATACAGGGGTCCCAACATGGCCCCCTGGGCCATTTCTAACACAATGGAAAATGTTGGGGTGCACCTGGTTAGTTGCAACTTTGTTTCCCCAGGCTTAAAATTTTGGTCAAAATGACCTCCTCGTGTTTTTTACGCCACCCGGATCACGTCCTGGCAAGTCTTATGAGACCCGGACTTCCAACGACGTTACTATATCACCTGATAGCGACGCGTCGGAAAGTCCGAAGACCAAACCCACCGGTCCGTTCGGACGATACAGGGGTCCCAACTTGCCCCCTGGGCCATTTCTAACATAATGGAAAATGCTGGGGTGTACCAGGTCAGTTGAAACTTTGTTTCCCGAGGCTTAAAATTTTGGTCAAAATGACCTCGCGTTTTTTTCGCCACCCTGAACACGTCCTGGCAAGTCTTATAGGACCCGGACTGCTAACGACCATACAGATGTAACATCGATCCAATCATGTGTACCATAGTTTATTTGGCAAAATACTTTGCATGGAAAAAGGATATATACCAACTCCATGCAAGATTGTGGACCATGAAGGACATCATTACATTACTATCTAAATATTGAGAGTATACATTTGTTTCTTTGTTTTGAGTTGTGAAGTACGTTACAATCATTCTGACATTTTGCTTTAATTGCCTAAACAGATTTTTTTGATGCCTCAAAATCACTCGATGGCTTTTGTGTGAAGCCTCAATCCCAATAAGCGACTTCTATGAAGCCTCTAACTTAATCAGCGACTTCATAGACAATGTTGCAGGAGTGGTGTGAGACATGGCAGGCTCGTTATTGGGGAGAGGTAGAAGTCGTTGAATGTATCAGCGACAACACCAAAAACGTTTTTTCCTTGCTATGCCTACCAATCGCGCTTTCAAAAATAAAAATAAGTCACTTATTTATGCAAATGATTCTAACACATTTAACATATTGTCTTACTATTGAACATCTATTTTCTATGGATACCAATAAACAAGACGAAAAGCAAAGTGCTACATAGGGTGTAAATGACACGTAGCGGCTCGAGAGCTACCCGAGATCGGCTTGGTAAAAAGCCCGAATGAGTCGAGCCTTAACAAGCCCGAGCCTAAAATATGGCTCGTTTAGTTATCGAGCCCGAGCTCGAGCCCTAAATACAAAGCTCGATTGGGCTCGCGAGCCTAAACGAGCTCAAACATAATTTTAAGTTATTTATAAATCTCTTATAATTTATAGCCCACATCTCCAAAGCAAAGTCCTTATTTCATAGGCCTATTTAATAACACTCGCGAGCCGAGCTTTTGCAATCTCGAGCCGACCTTTGAGCTCGTTTGAGATTGTTCTCAAATCACCTCAAGCCGAGCCAAGCCAAGCTCAAGCTTTTGATTTTGCTAGCGAGCCGAGCTCGAGCTCAAGATTTTAGGCTCGAACCGAGCCGAGCTCGAGCCTCATAAAACCATAACGAGCCGAGCTCGAGCCCACGCTTGTTTACACCCCTAGTACTGCTACATCCACTATCATTCCAAGCACAAAACTTCCAAACAGCAAGTAAAATACGCCACAAAACTTGCTGGCGAGCTCATGTATCTATTAATATATATAAAAGAATTGAACATTGTTGACGTGGCGTGCAATGGTGCCTTCAATCTCTCCATGAAACTGCCACGTGCCATCATAATTGAAAGATTTTAGTGTTTTTGAATTATTTCCTTTTTTAATTAAAAAAAAAGATAAACATAAAACCCTAAATTTATCTCTCTATCTCTCAATTCTCAATTACTAAAATTAAATTGAGTTATTTTAGGAAAAAATAATTTAAAAACAAATTTAAAATTTTCTTTCTTATGTTCCTCTCATAATTTTTAAACGTTAATATCTTTTATATTCGAGATTTTTTAAATAAAGAAATTACACTAAATTAACGAGCGTTTTATTATATTTCCAACGAGTACCATAGTGCTATATAAAAAACGGAGAGAAAAATGACTATTTTTTGTGGGGTTATGTTCATACAGAAAAAAAACACAAAGTATTCAGGTTATTCATTAATCATGTTTTTCTTTTAAACCAGGTTCTTATCTACGATGTTGAAATTCAGCCCAATCGCCATGCTATCATTGGAATTTTACTATTCTAAAGATGGATAGGTATACTTCATCAAGAAAAGCTAGGAGAAAGAATCGCGCAACACTGCAACACATGATGTCACCTTATAACAAGGTTATTTTTTTTATTTTTTTAATTACAAGAGTAATAATTATTACTATTAGTATTAGTATTATTAGAATTGTTATATTTTTCAACCCTCATCATGAATTCTACATCTATATAAGTCAAAGTCAAATTGTAACATATTTTAAATTACGTGAAGATGATTATATGTTGAACGTTATTCTTTTAATATTGTATTATGTTTAATATGGTTTATGCTTTTTATTTTTTTAACTTTTTAAATAAATGTTTTTTTTTAACTAGGATTGATTATGTTTAAGTTATTTACTCTTTTCGTGATTTGAGTTTTCTTCTTTTATCATTTTTTAGAGTTATTTTAGGAAAAAAAGAATTTAAAATTTTCTCTCTCATATTTCCTCCCATAATTTTTAAACGTTTATATCTTTTATATATGAGATTTTTAAAGTAAAAAAATTACACCAAATTAACGAGCGTTTTATTATCTTTCCAACGAGTACCATAGTGCTATATAAAAAAACGGAGAAAAAATCAAATATTTTTTGTAGGGTTTCGTTCGTACAGGAAAAAAAACACACAAAGTGTTCATGTTATTCATTAATCATGTTTTTTCTTTTAAACCACGTTCTTATCTACGATGTTGAAAATCAGCCCAATCACCATGTTATCATTGGAATTTTACTAGGTATACTTCATCAAGAGAAGCTAGGAGAAAGAATCGCGCAACACTGCAACACATGGTGTCAGCTTATAGCAAGATTATTTTTTTATTTATTTAATTACAAGAGTAATAATTATTACCATTAGTATTAGTATTATTAGAATGGTTATATTTTTCAATCCCGGGACACTCTCGTGAATATTGATAGTTGCTGACGTGGCGTTCAATGGTGGTCTCAACCATCTCTTGATTATGCCACGTGGCATAATGAGATGCAATGGTTACAACTTTCTACTTAAGTGTTTGTTTAGTTGATTAGGTTAGGAATTATAAGAGCCATTAGAATGTGAGCAATTAGAGAGATGTGATGAGTTTTTGAATAGTTGCAGCTTACATAAGTGATTCTTTAGATGATTACTGATTAGGTTTTAGATTAAGGAATATGAGTTATTACTGATTAGAATACTATGAACATGCAATGATTGAGAGATTTTGTGTTTAGTTAACTTGAGCCATTTGCAATAGGTTATCACGTAAAATTAGATTTTTCAACCCCGGGACCCTCCCGGGGTAATCAGCTAGTTTTAAAAAATATAACCTTTTTATTCATAAAACAAATTTACACTCGTGAAATCCCAAAGGAAATTAAGATATATCATATACACAATAATATATTAATTTTTTTAACATAATAATATATTAATTAAAACACGAAATTATTAAAACGACAACAATTATCAAAAACTACAAAAAAAAAAAAAAAAATTGCAGAATTCACCAACGCACGCACAAATACAACACACGAATACTAAAACAAAGAAAGATAATCATTAATGATGGCCGGGAAGCTTGTCCTTAATCTTGTCCATGAAACCTTTCTTTTCATGTTCCTGTTCATGATGCTCCACCGTTATCGTTTTTCCACCGCCCGTACTACTTACTTTGGTTTTGGTGTCGGTGCCGGGGCTGTGTGCGGCTGCCGCCTTCTCTTTCTCACTGTGTCCCGGAAGCTTCTCTTTTATTTTCTGCATTATACCCTTCTTCTTCTTCCTCCTCCCTCCTTGTCCGTCGTCTTCCGACTGTGTATATATATATGCCATCACATATTATTTAGTATTTTTTTCCATCGTTTAACTAGAGTAATTATTATTACACTATACTTGTTCTAAGCTCGTAATAATTTATTATTAGTTTTAAGTTCCAAAACTTTGAGATCCAATATAAATGTAAGTTACTCATTTTTCAAATCTTTACTTTTGAAATATTAATTAAGAGCATGTTTGGCTATCCTTATTTTCACCTCCTTATAACTTATTACTTTTTCAAAAAGTTGATAAGTTAAAAAAGTGTTTGGGAAAGGTGACTTATGACTTCTACTTATGAGATTTTATGAGATTTTATAACATGAAAAGGGAGTTTTTGAAAAGCAAGTGGAGAGTAACTTTTCAAAACTCCTTATGACTTTTTGTAAGGAGAGCCAAACATGCTCTAAATTAAAATTTTATTGAAATTCAATGTTTGTTTATCACTCCTAAAATTCAAAACAAAGAAAAATATCAATAAACATCTAAATATTTAAAAAAAAATATTCAAATCCATCATTTATTTATCCTATACGAAATTTTAAAAAAAAAATTATGTATAAATAAATTTCGTTTTAGAATAGAACATAAATTATACGTAGGTAACTTGCGTTATATTACCTACGCATGCGTCTCAAGTAATAGATATTAAGATTTTAATGTTAGATCTTACCGAACTAGAGCTAGAACTTGCAGATCGTTCTATCTCTTTCTTCTTATCATCCCCAGCAACACGATGCTGGGGATGGCTCGCCGGTGCTCCACCGCCGGTAACAGCACCGGCAGCCGCTTTTCCAACTCCTGCTACCGCACCCACGGTAGCGGCACCAGCCCCCGCCACCGCACCAGCCCCATGTTTGACATAATCAACTGGAGTCGGTGCGAAGTGGGTCCCACCATGCGCCTCCGAACCCATGGTGGTATCGGCTCGGGTCGCATAATCACCCGGGGCCGCACCGACCCCATTTTTGACATCGTCAACATGAGACGGTGCAAGGTGGGTCCCCCCATGCGTCTCGGAACCCACGGTCGTTTGGGTGGTTTGATCATGCGTAGTCTTGTTATGAAGCTCCGACCCGGTAGTGGCAACACCCGTGATGTGGATGGGTACACCATGCTCGTCGGTGAGTTGAACCGGGTTACCGAACTCGTCGGTGAGTTGAATCGGATGGCCATGCTCGTCACGTATATCAGTCATTGTTTGGTATATCGATTGAAAGAAATAGATGGATATAGAAAAATGTTGTTGTATGTGTTAAGTTGAATGTTAAAGTGTTATAAAGAGGTGATGGTAGTGATCGAATACGATTAAAGGGGTGCGGCGTTTGTCGTGTTATTCTAAATAGATACAAGAAAAAGTGGCGGTGGTTGCATGTTGTTACACGTGTCATTGCATGTGTCGAGTTGTGTGCCACGTATGCATGAGTCACTCTCGATTGTTTCATCATCTGTGTTTGGATAAATCTAGTGGAGATGATAAAGGAATGGAATTGATAATATGGATATGTTTACAACTTTACTTTACGGTGTTAATTTTTTATCTGAAGAAACACTAATTCAATAATCGAGGTATAACAATGATAATGAACTAATAATATGAAAGAAAGGACTTCTTATTTATCAAGACACGTTACAAGACAATGTTATATGATTATTACAGCGCTTCAACTATAATCTATCTCTCACAGCTTTCTCTATGAATTCTCTCTCTGATTGTTCGTCCCCCTCTTCGTCTGACCTCATCGGGTATTTATAGGCCACCTGAGGTCTTCTGTGATTGGTCAAGGGGAGAATGACAGCTGGCTGTACGATTAGCCCGTTGTCATTCGTTGCGCTGTACCTTCGCTATTGGTCCACGTGTCCTTGTCTGTCCTTTCTTGTACTATTCTGTACCTCGTACCTGCAGGCGATCGTGGAGCAGGGAATGGACGTCTCTTATTGGCTGGACGTCCCTTTCCTGTCGGTTATTAGCTGTCACATTACGAGGTATCCCGCGCCGCTTTCTAGAAGCCCACGTAGGCTTGTTGTGTCGGCACATGTGGAGATGTGGGCCCGTGCGCTTGCGCGGTTCCCTATCTCTTCAAGTCCCCCCAGTGTAGTGTGCTGTATGCGTTGCATGCAGGGCGCTGCACTAAGAGGAAAGAAAAGAAAAAGGAAATTGTTGTGTTTTTGTTAAGTTGTTTATTTTGTTTAAATGCGGCTGCGCGTTGTGCAGCGTCATTCCAAGTGGGTTGCCTGCGCACGTCAGTAATTAATGCACACATCAAATGTGTCAGGGTGCGGGGCGGATGGGACAGGTTGGTAGCCGAAAAGTTTCTGACAGTTGTACTGTTGCAGGGACAGGTGGGCCCGACCTGTCGCTTCGCATGCTCCCTGTCTTTCTCTCTCCTGACGTGTCACGCTCTTATCGGTCGGTCGTGCCACACGACTGTAACCGTCTGTGTGGCACGTGACTTGCATATAAAAGGGGTCGTTCCTCCTTCTCTTCTATTCACACACTTACAAATTTCGAACCTTATCAAAAGAAAATTCTTTCTGCATTTCTCAAGAGTTGAGTTCCCCTTTTTCGAAAGATTTTTATCCTTTTGTAATGGAGAACATTGTTCAGATTCCCAAGAAGAAGCGTGGTGGCTCGAGAAGGAGAGACGATGGTTCTAAAAAGGGGCCACCACACGCCGGCGAAGTTACGGCAGTGTGGGCCAAAGGAGAGTTTCGTAAGTTTAGGAAGGAACATGCGTTTCCTTCTAGCTATGGTGTTGAGGCTCCTGCCCCTGATAAGACCATCTTGGAGCCTCCCGTTGGCAAGATTGGGTTGTATGCTACGTACTTCAAAGATTGTAATTTTAGGGTTCCGGTGACTTGTTTTTTGAAGACATTCATTCAGACTGTAGGCGTACATGTTAACCAGATTCATCCCGGTTTGATGTCGCGGCTGATGTTTTTTGAGTTTTGCTGTCATTCTCAGAAGATCGAGCCGTTAGTTGACATGTTTTATGTCTTTTATTCTCTCTGCTTTGTAGAGAGTTGGCTGTCTTGCAGGCCACGCACAGGAGTGGCTCCCTGTGCTAAGGCAGGGGTGAAGAGCTTTCGTGATTGGAAGCCTAAGTTTTTCTGGATCAACAAGGGTGTTATCCCTATTGTGATGGGTCGGTTGGACCCGGATGATGGTGCGCCAAAGGCGGTGTTGATTGACTACAAAGACCAAGATTGGTTCCAAACTCTTACTGCGCATCCAGTGGATTTGTGTGAAATCCCTGAGACGGCGCTGGTGATGGCAGGGATGAGCCTGAAATATGATATTCGGGGGCGTAATCCTCATCTGACTGATGATGGCAAAGGTTTGTGTCTCGGGGTACGCTCCTCAGTGTGTTTGCTTTACGTCTGTATTTACTTGTTTTGTTCTTTTGTAGATGTGGAGAGTTTACATAGCGTGCTGTTGGGTGGTGATAATATGGGTTTCGCCTTCAGAGAGCTCGCAGATGGGGAGCTGTATATATTGGAGAAGGCGTGGGACACGCTTGTTCGTCCCCAACTGGAGGTTGTGGCGCAGGAGGGTGTCAATGCGCCTTTGCAGATAGCTGAGACAGGTGAGCCTTTTTCTCAATTTGATAACCCCTCTCCGGTGAACATGTTCATGCGGACGGGTTGTCCTTTAATTGTTATTTCAAGCGATGAGTCATCTGACTCTGGCGCATCCTCTTCTCCGCGTTTGTCGTCCGCAGGCGGAAGCGAGAAAGAAGTGTTGCCAACCTTTGTTGCGGACGACAGCGGAGAGGAGACGGAGTCTGAAGAGTTTGTGCTCCGTCGAGTGAGGCAGCCAAGGGCTGGGGTGGCGCATGATGGTAGTCAAAGTGGAGGTGTTGCCTTTATTTTAGACCATGAGGTCGTTAGCAGGTATCTTCAAAACTACAACCCTATTGAACGCAGCTACGTTGAACTTTCAGATGCGTTCACGGACGAGGGAACAGCTGCGTTGAAGGATATGGTGGAGGGGGTGATTCTTCAGGCTCCATTGACTGTAGAGACTGAAGTGGGTCAGTCTGTGGCCCAGCTGACTCCGCCGAAGAAGAAGCGTTCGAGGCGGTCAAGTAGGGAGAGGAGAATCAGCGGGGAGTTGACATCGCCCGCTGAGAAGAGAGTGAAGCTGGACACACTCGTCCGGTCTGTTGAGGAAGACTTGTTAGGTGAGTTTGTTACCTGTTTCTTCCTTCCTTTCTTTTTTATTGGCTAATGACCTTGTGTTTTTGTTTTTATAGCTTCGTTGTTGGGCACGGCCGCGCCGGAGGATGTGACTGTTGCTCCCATTAACAGGGAGTTTGAGACTGGGCCCATCAGGCCGGCGTCCCCTGAAAAGCGGGTTGAGGAGTCTGCGCGTGCTGACGTGCAGGATAATGTGCTGGTTACTTCTGTGTTGGCGGATCCGCCATCTCCCCATCGCCAGCCTTCTCCTGTGAAAGGATCGACTCCCCCGCGTCTTCCTACTCCGCCGCAATCACCGTCGCCTGTGCGACTCCCTACTCCTCCACGGAATGACCCGGAAGGTGATGAGGGAAGGGTGTCACCCACAGACATTAGTGAGGGGTATGGTCATGGAGTTGATATGACCGTTGAAGATGAGGAGAACGAGAAACAGGTGACCACAGAGCCGAATCCTGGTCCTTCAGGTGCGCGCCTAGCTGGGGGCGAGGAGTCGTCTAGTGGCATTTTTGTGCCTAACTGGACGTTGACTCCGGCCGCCCGTTTTTTGAACGTGGAGGAATGTCGCCAATTCTTGGCGAATGTTATCCCTCCTGGTGAGCGCGAGCACCAGGCCACGCGTCCTCGGGGGGACCTTATGGATGACCACATTTTGAGTGTGGCCAACATGTTGTCCACTTCTGCTGAAATAGTGCGGGAGTGGGGGTCCATGGCGCATGATCGTCATAGGTTTCATCAAGATTTACAGCGCGTGACAGAGGAGCGTGACCGCGTGCAGGCGGAGCTTAAGCGTGCTAAATGGGACGCTGTTACCTTTCGCGAGGAGCGTGACAAGCTCCGTGAGCACGTCTCTGAGAGGGAGGAGCAGTGGAGGATTGCGTGCGCGAAGGATAATGCGAAGATGGAGGCGACCAAGAAGCGCCTCAGCGAGATTGAAGCTCAGAGGGATGAGACCTGCAAAGAGTTGGAGTTGCAGCGACGGCTTGTGCAACAGCACAAAGATAAGTTGATTGAGGCCCGCGAGCTGTTCAAGGAGAAGGATCAGTTGATCGCTGACCTGCGCGAAGAGCATGATGGGTTGGACAAGGAAAACTTGTCCCTTCACCAGAAAGTGCTTGAGCTTGAGGGGCAATTGTTGGAGGCCCAAAGTGAGAAAGAGGTGGCGGAGGAGGACCGCGCTTGGGTCCTTGGATGTTGTGTCCCTGAGGTATGTTCCTCACTATTTTGCATTTGTCTTCCCACTATTTTGCGTTTGTTTTCACTAACTGTATTTCTTGAATGTCGTGCAGGTCGCCCATCATGTAAAAAATTGCGCGCAGACGCGCCAAGCGGTGGCCTCAGTAAACGCAGCTGCGAAGCTTGTGGGTCGCAAGGCTGGCTTCATTGAAGGGTACCAGCATGCGCAGGATGGGAAATCCTTGGAGCAATTCCCCTTGTACAAACAAGACCTAGATGCTGTGTTTGCAAAGAAGGCCGCAGAGTTTGATGATTTGAAGTACGAGCTGGTGGACTTCGTTGTAAGCCACCGTGATCGTCCCAGCTGCTTTGAACTCAAGGAATCATTTGACAAGGCTGGCTTGGTGCACACGCGTCATGAGTACGCGAAGCTCAAGGCGAGTGACTTAGCGGCTGAGATTCAGGCGGAGGGTGGTGAACGGTTGAGCTTGTCCGGTTCAGACGATGATGATCTTAGTGACACATCTTCCACGTCCAAGAAATGAAGCTGAATATTTTGTCTTTGTATTTAATCTTGGCTGTGTTTGTAGCTCCACTTTTGATCTGCTTAAACAATATGTAATGGTTTTATGTTTATAAGTATTATTGAACATATTTATTTTGTCAATGGCAGTTTAGTTTATTTCTGCCTTGTGTTAATGTTCATATGCCTTGCTATTATTTCATAGTTGTTACTTTGCGCGTCACATTTTTATCGAAGCGTCCGCGCAGGAATCCAGTAGACATAGGATTTTAAGCAATTTTAAGGGAATTACAGATGTACTCTATGCAATTCTGAGGTTTAAGGTGCGCGTTGTGTTTTAACTATGCGGAGCACCATTTTAAAGAAATTGATTCAATTTCTAAGTTTAGGGTGCGCGTTGCATCTTAACCATGCAACGCGCGGTTTTAAGGAAATTGCAGATTTTCTCGATGCAATTTCTAAGTTTAGGGTGCGCGTTGCATCTTAACCATGCAACGCGCAGTTTTAAGGAAATTGCAGATTTTCTCGATGCAATTTCTAAGTTTAGGGTGCGCGTTGCATCTTAACCATGCAACGCGCAATTTTAAGGAAATTGCAGATTTTCTCGATGCAATTTCTAAGTTTAGGGTGCGCGTTGCATCTTAACCATGCAACGCGCAATTTTAAGGAAATTGCAGATTTTCTCGATGCAATTTCTAAGTTTAGGGTGCGCGTTGCATCTTAACCATGCAACGCGCAATTTTAAGGAAATTGCAGATTTTCTCGATGCAATTTCTAAGTTTAGGGTGCGCGTTGCATCTTAACCATGCAACGCGCAATTTTAAGGAAATTGCAGATTTTCTCGATGCAATTTCTAAGTTTAGGGTGCGCGTTGCATCTTAACCATGCAACGCGCAATTTTAAGGAAATTGCAGATTTTCTCGATGCAATTTCTAAGTTTAGGGGCGCGTTGCATCTTAACCATGCAACGCGCAATTTTAAGGAAATTGCAGATTTTCTCGATGCAATTTCTAAGTTTAGGGTGCGCGTTGCATCTTAACCATGCAACGCGCAATTTTAAGGAAATTGCAGATTTTCTCGATGCAATTTCCAAGTTTGGGTTGTGGGCACATATAAAATAAAGGAAACTGCTATATTTCATTTCATTCAAGTGGCGCAACGGCCTTTGTTACATCATGGTTTGCAGTTACATATAGCACTTTCTTAGTTGTGCCGCGTTCCATGTTCGGGGAACCGGTTTGTCTTCTAACGTTGATAGCTTGTAGGCCCCTTTGCCGAGGACTTCTTGGATGCGGTACGGTCCTTCCCAAGTTGGGGTTAACTTTCCTTTGGGGAGGGCTCCGCTGGCCTCGTTGTTTCTCAAGACAAACTCTCCGACCTTGAACGCTTGGGCTTTGACTTTGGCATTGTAGTAGCGCTCTAGCTGTTGCTTGTAATTTGCCTCTCTTATTGCTGCTTCATCGCGGCGTAATTCTACCAAGTTAAGGTTTGTGCGCAGCTCTTGGTCATTATCTGTCGTGGTTGCGGAAAGTACTCTCGGGGATGGGCATCCAATCTCCGCGGGAATCATGGCTTCAGAGCCATATGCGAGGCTGAACGGAGTTTCACCGGTGCTCGTTTTGGTTAGTGTGCGATTAGCCCACAGCACGCTCGGTAATTCCTCTGCCCAAGCCTTACCCTTCGTTCCCAATCTGGCTTTGATGCCTTCCACGATGCTGCGGTTCGCACGCTCAACCTGGCCGTTGCCTTGTGGGTGCGCGACCGAGGTGAAGGTTGGTTGGATGTGCAAATCCGCGTACCATTTCAGTAACCCCTTATCCGCGAATTGAGTCCCGTTATCTGTGACGATTGACATGGGCAGCCCGAAACGGCAAATGATGAATTCCCAAATGAACTTCTTCACATGGTTAGCCGTGATTTCAGCCAGCGGCTTGGCTTCGACCCATTTGGTGAAGTAGTCAATTGCGACTATCAGGAATTTCCTTTTGCCTGTCGTCATTGGGAAAGGTCCCACCAGGTCAATTGCCCATTTTTGGAATGGCCATGCCGAGGTTACTGGTATAAGTTCATTCTTTGGACGCAGGATGTTGGGGGCGTGCCGCTGGCATGAGTCGCATTTGCGGATGATTTTTAAGGCATCCAGGTGCATGCCCGGCCAATAGTATCCCGCGTTCATGATCTTCGCGACTACCATGCGCGGCCCCGCGTGTATCCCACATATCCCTTCGTGTATTTCTCGCACCAAATAGTCCGCATCAACTGCATCCACGCACCGCAGCAGTGGCCCCAGGTATGACTTCCGATAGAGCACTCCGTCTTGTATTTTGTATTGTAGGGCTTTGTGCTGTATCTTTCTGGCCTCGGCGCGTTGCTCTGGCAGGGCGCCGTTGGTCAGATAGGATATTATCGGAGTCATCCAGCTGTCAGCACCCGTTTGGATGACGTTGACCTCCTTGGGTGGTACGGACGGTTCGCTCAGCGTTTCGATTCGGACCTCTTTTGCTAAATGGCTGAAAGTTGTAGAGGCCATTTTGCTTAGAGCGTCCGCCGGCTTGTTCTGACTGCGTCTGATGTGGTCGATGGTGCAGCTGGGGAAGGTGGCCATGAGCTCTTTGGCGCGTTGAAGGTATAAAATCATTGAGGGTTCTTTAGCCTCGTATTTCCCGCTGATCTGACCGGCGACCAACAGTGAATCGACGTGCGCGAAGATGTGCTTGGCGCCTAGCTTGTGCGCGATGCGTAATCCAGCGAGGAATGCTTCATACTCCGCCTCATTGTTGGTGGCTTTGAATTCGAGTCTTATTGCGTAAGTGAATTCCGCTCCCTCTGGACTGACCAAGCGTATCCCCGCGCCAACGCCATCCTCGTTTGAGGCCCCATCTGTGTAGAGATTCCAGATGGCCTTCTCGTCATTCGATGGTTGCGGTTCTTGTTCAGCTTTGCATTCTTCTACCTTGTCTTTTGGTACCTCTGCTATGAAATCGGCTAGTATTTGTCCTTTAACTGCTGGGCGTGTCTTGTAATTGATGGTGTGCTCACCCAGCTCGATTGCCCATTTTGCTAATCTCCCAGAGACTTCTGGCTTTGATAGGACATTGTTCAGCTTGTAATCGCTCAGCACATTGATGGGATGGCCTTGGAAATAGCGGCGCAGCCGTCTTGATGCGTGAACGAGTGCTAGAACTAGCTTCTCCATGATGGTGTATCTTGACTCCGCATCTGTTAGTACTCTGCTGACGTAATAGATAGGCGTTTGAACCAGCTTTCTGTCTACCATCAGTACTGCGCTCACCGCCTGCTCTGTGGCGCAAAGATACATCGTTAGGGGCTCCCTAGGGAGTGGAGCGGTGAGCGTTGGTAGGTCCATTAAGCATTCCTTCATCTCTTGAAAAGCCTTTTCTGCCTCCGGTGTCCATTTAAAATGGTTCTTTTTCAAACAGCTTTTCAGTGTTTCGATGAAAGGAATGGATTTGCTTGCGTGATGCGACAGAAAGCGGTTGATCGCTACAAGGCGTCCATTCAGCGTTTGAACCTCTTTCAGGGTGGATGGGGAGGGCATTTGCGCAATGGCTTGTATTTTTTCGGGGTTTGGTCTGAACCCATCTTTGGTGACCACGACCCCCAGAAACTTGCCTTCTTCCATCCCAAAAGCGCATTTGCTTGGGTTTAGCTTCATGCAGATCGCTTTTAAATGCTTGAAGGTCTCTTCAATGTCTTTTAGCATCTGATCCTCCTCTTTGCTTTTGATGACTAAGTCATCAACATAGACTTCTAGGTTTCTCCCGATCTGCTTGGCGAATGCGCGGTCCATCAGTCGTTGATACGTGGCTCCGGCGTTTTTTAGGCCAAATGGCATCTTTGTGTAGCAGAAGACTCCTTTATCTGTGCGGAAGGCAGTTTTGTCTTCATCTTCACGTGCCATCTGTATTTGATGGTAGCCTTTGTAGGCGTCCAAAAAACACTTGAAGCGGAACGGGGCTAGAGAGTCTATTTTCAAATCGATTTCTGGTAGGGGATAGCAGTCCTTCGGGCATGCTTTGTTGAGGTCAGTGTAGTCTACACACATCCTCCATCCGCCATTGCTTTTCTTAACCATAACTGGGTTCGCGACCCAGGTTTGGTATCGTGTTTCCCTCAAAATGCCTGCCTTTAACAGTTCTCCAACTTGCTCATTCATTGCTTGAGTTTTTTCAGCACCCATACTTCTGCGCTTCTGCGCGATGGGTTCTACAGAGCGGTATGTGTTAAGCTTGTGTTGAGCGAGTTCGCGCGGAACACCGATCATGTCCGACGGTTGCCATGCGAAAACATCGATATTTTTGCGGAGGAGTTGTTTCAAACGGTCCCTGATATTTTCGGAGATTTCTGGCCCTATTGTTATGGGCTGCTCAGAGAACTTTGGGTTTAAGATCCACTTTTCTGGTTCAGTGCGCTGGCAGGGCTTCAACATTTTTGCTGGGTGGGGCTCCGTGGTCATGGCGCACTCTCTGTTGGCCCATACAATGGCTACCCCGTTTGGAGTGGGGAAACCGATCGCGCTATGTACGGTGGAGGTGACCATGTTGTAGGAAGCCATGGAGTCCCTGCCCAGGATGATATCATATTTAGACTTGGATGGGATGACGAGGAAAGTGACCTCTTCTGTTCGCGACCGTCCCTGCGCGCCTAGAGTGAGAGGGAAGGATATTTCTCCGAGGGGTGTTACAACCTCGTTGGAGAATCCCATGATCGGCGAATTGATGGGGCGCAGGCGCTGCTTGTCTTCCTCGTCCAGGAGGTCAAAGCACTGACCATACATGATGTCGGAATTGCTGCCCGTGTCCATGAACGCTCTAGTGGTTCTGTAATGGTCAAAAATTGCTGTGACAATGATTGCTTTTGTGGCCGATGGGCCGCCTTTAACTATGGGGAAACACACTTGTTGTTCCCTCCATTCTGCTGTTGATTCAGTTTTTCGTTTTTGGCTCCGGTGCCCGCTGCTGTGTATCATCATGCTTATATTTTTTATCTTTTTGGGCGGAGGACCCCCCGCTTGTTTGCGCTCGACGTTTTGCAGCAGGTGGCCGAGCTTGCCGGACTTTAATGCATCTTCAATGGCTTGCCTTAGTTGGTAGCACTTATCGGTGTCGTGGCCGATGTCTTGATGGTACGCGCAGAACTTGTTGTGGTCCAACCCTTCGCGCCGTTTGATGACCTTAGGTTCTGGGAAGTCAACGTTTTCCGTTGCTAGAACCTGTGCCGGTGTTTTGGTTAAGGGAGTCCAGTTGTTGTGACTCCTTCGGTTGGGCTTGTGCACAAGCGAGGTGTTGCGCTGGTAATCTTGTGACGCGGGAGGCTTTGGGGTTGTCTGGTCGGCTCCTTGAAGCCTCGTCCAGACATTGCCCTTTGCCCTCCTGTCATGTTTGTTGTTTCGGTTGCGCATTGCTTGCGCTTGTGTATCTGTGTACTGTGGTGCTTGAATCCTGCTCCAGACAGATAGTTCTCTTTCTGTCTTTGCATAATTTTTAGCGCCGCGCATGATCTCTTCCCATGTATTTGGCATGCCTGTGCATCCGGCCAGCGTGCGGATCAGCGAATCACATCTGACTCCTTGCGTAAACGCTGCTTTCATAAGCTCAAATCCGATTGGGCCAATTTGTAAAGCTTCGCGGTTGAACCTGGTGATGTAATCCTCGATGGACTCATTGTCGCGTCTTTTGACTTGCAAAATGTCAGTGGAATCCCGCTCGATTCTTTTGTTTTGACTGAAGTGGTCCAAGAATTTATCAGTCAGCTCTTTCAGATTATCAATCTTTCCGTTTGGTAGGCTGTCGAACCATACCCGCGCTGCGCCCGTGAGCGTTTGCGCGAACATGTGACACCATGCTGGCAAGGTCCACCGCGCGCACTTTCCTGCGACCTCGAAACTTCGTATGTGGTCATCAGGGTCGCCGGTGCCGTCAAACTTTCCCAATGTACTTGGCATTTTTGTCCCAGCGGGTAATATGGCGAGTGCGATGCGCGGTGTAAACTTTGATTTTTCACTGAACGAGGGGGGGTAATATGGTTTTGTCAGGTCGTCTTCTCCGGACGACAAGTGTGCTCGATCAACGGTGTTGGTCAAGTACTGGCTTGTGTCACGTTGAAAACGACTCTGTGACTCGTCAGAGTCTTCCCTCCACGTTGAGTCGGTGTTATGGGTGCTTCCACCAACGTGTCCTGCAGCTCTGGACGGCCCTTCCGAGATAGTGACAGGCCTTCCTTCGCTGAAGGACAGGGCGCGGGATGCCTCTCTCAGATGTTGTTCTTTAAGCCTGTGCATGAATGCTTGTTTCAGAGCTTCTTTCTGCTGCGCATACCATACCTCCGGGCTAACCATCGGCGTAGTATGAGCGGCAGGTGAAGTCTGAAGGTTATCAGTTGCAAAATGGAATGACGGGGTTTGCCTTGTCCCGGAGGACGGGGTGTGGCCCACGTCGGTGATGTGGACTTGCTCTTCTACATGGCTGTCGGGCTGGCTGGTGATTGCCGGAGCTACACCAGTGCCGGACGGGCCTTGTGGGGAGTTTGTGTTGACTGGTAAAGAACTCATCGCTGGTGTGTTGAGAGATAGAAGTTTTTAAATTGCTGTTCTTAATAACTCAATAGACGGATGGCGCCAATGAAGAAACACTAATTCAATAATCGAGGTATAACAATGATAATGAACTAATAATATGAAAGAAAGGACTTCTTATTTATCAAGACACGTTACAAGACAATGTTATATGATTATTACAGCGCTTCAACTATAATCTATCTCTCACAGCTTTCTCTATGAATTCTCTCTCTGATTGTTCGTCCCCCTCTTCGTCTGACCTCATCGGGTATTTATAGGCCACCTGAGGTCTTCTGTGATTGGTCAAGGGGAGAATGACAGCTGGCTGTACGATTAGCCCGTTGTCATTCGTTGCGATGTACCTTCGCTATTGGTCCACGTGTCCTTGTCTGTCCTTTCTTGTACTATTCTGTACCTCGTACCTGCAGGCGATCGTGGAGCAGGGAATGGACGTCTCTTATTGGCTGGACGTCCCTTTCCTGTCGGTTATTAGCTGTCACATTACGAGGTATCCCGCGCCGCTTTCTAGAAGCCCACGTAGGCTTGTTGTGTCGGCACATGTGGAGATGTGGGCCCGTGCGCTTGCGCGGTTCCCTATCTCTTCATTATCATTGATCGCTTTTGTCTTATATAAACACACTTTGTTCCAAACTTGCTTTTTACTTTTTTAGTTTTTACAATATCTTATAGATCTATTGGCCCTGTTAAAAAGAATGGCCCTGGCCAAAGATAAAATTTGGCCCCTGCCTGTCATATATTATAAACCCATACACACCTGTAACCCAAGTTAATTCGCGCGGTTAATTCTGACTGGTAATAAATACCGGGACTTTGCAATATTTGATTGATCACAATAGTAAAAAAACTCATAAAAAGAAGACAATTATTATAAAATAAATAAAATAAAAATAATCTAGAAAATGATCCAACCTACTGTTTTTTTACGTATTTGACTACCGGATAGATGTTTGTATTTAGAAACGGGAGTCACAATTTCTAAAATATATATATTTCAATACTAAGTTTCTACACTAAAAGTTTTTAACTTTTAGGACTAACGCCTAAAACATTCTTGTATATCTAAAGACTAAAGCCTAACAACTTGTACTTAAGTAAACATAAAGAAACTAAAGCCTTAATAACGAAGATTACACTGTGAAAGCTCAAAAATTTTGAACCCTAACTAACTGATCATAAACATAATCAGTAAATGCATAACAAAAACAAAAAAAAAAAAAAAAAAAATGAGCACAAATGATGTTATGTAAAATTAGGTTTCAAAATTGTCTTTTAACTTGACTCTTTAGTTAGGTGGTATATTAAATTGGGCCTTCTAATTGATGGTATAGTAAATTGAGTTCAAAATTATGTGGGCCCATTGTGTTTCTATCCTTGAGCAGGAGCCTACCCAAGTCCATGCTCAGAGTGGCCCTAGATTTGATTTAATCATGACCGACGGTTACCTAGTGGTTTTGTCGCCACCACTCTGACCACCCTTAATGTTGAGTATGGTGTCGGGATATACTTCTAGGTAGAGGTAAGAACACTAGCTACAAGTACACCAAACGACTCCTTTTTAGGGTCTAACTTGTTATATATCTCTTTACACTTATTTTGTGAACCCATAAATGTTACGTGTTATTTGTATTACGTAGTGCACGTAGTGTTACTAGTTGCGAGAGGGATGAAAGTAGACTGAAGAAAGGGTAGGAGAGATCCAAATGGGGAAGGGGGAGGGGCGAAATTGAAGTCCTAAGACAACCTGACGACATATGATCTTAGTTTTACAAATGGGCTCTCTGGTGGGTGAGAGCCCATTTGAACTACAATTCTACAAATCCCCACATTTGTTGCCAATACAACTGATGTGGGACGAATTCCATACATTAACAACCGATCCTTCTTAAGGGACAACGTTACAACCCAAACAGAAGAACTCAACCTAAAAGACCAATCTGGTGGATGAGAGAAGCCACTTGGACTATAAACCCTACATTTGTTGGCCATACAATATGGAACAAGTCTCGTACCTTATACTTGCAATGATTTGAATATATAACTTAAATAATATGAATGAAAACATAATCCAGATTTAAGTATACTAACATATGCATAACAAATATATGGCAAATGGGAAATAATGAAATTTTGACAACTACTGATATTATTGTCAGCAAAAGCAAATGTGAAAGCCAGTAAAATCAAAAGAAAACAAAAATAAATTTAGATTTACAGAACAGAAACTTGAAACTAATTCATCCGATTACTTTGAATTTCTCCCCACTTATATATTATACCATATTCATCAAGATTATCATTGATTATGTGTTATTCAAAACCTGCTTTACAGTATCTTGAGGAGCTAACCCTAGTCATGCCTGAGATTTCCGGAGATACCAATCGTCGGATCCACCTACAGCTGTCATTATTTACCAAAAAATCATTATTAGAGTGAACAAAAACAGCTTAGCATATAAACACACAAATGAAATCCTAAATGATTGCATCAACACGTTTTCAGGGTGCGTTATGGTTTCAAAAGTTTCGCATGTGTTCATAGTTTGCTGGCTTGCTGCAAGTACATGTGGCAAAAATGGGACAGGAGGGTGGTCAAAACGAGTACATTTTGTGTAGATAGGTCCACCCAAAACACTGTGTACACGTTTTTCTAATAAAAAAATAAGTTTGTCGAATATGACCAAGGCAATTATATTATTCAGTGATAATCTAGTTTTTAAGATGGATAAGTTAAAAAAACTAACATTTTAGAATCATGGTAGTATGTTACCTTTTAGAGCAATATAACGTCACTCCTTGCTCGATCTTGCCCAGAAAAACCCCTTTTTGCGAGGGAAATTGTTGTCCGACAAGGAACGACCTTTGGAACCAAAAGAGAAGTGTCTCTTTAAGAAAGGCTTACCAACTGAAGACTTCATGCTGGAACTCGAGCCCATCTTAGGGCTACTCTTATGATGAAAATGATGATGATGATCGAACATAATATCCTCACCATTCATATCACCATCCACCACCCGACTTCTTGATTTCTTGTGGATCTTAGCCTTCATCTCCATATCAGCTTTCAGAGCTTTTTCAGACAACTTAATAACTTTTTTCTCCCCAAAAGTACAAACAGGGCATGCTGGATCATACTTGTTGATTTCTGATGTCATACTTTCTAAACACTCTGCATGATAAACATGCCCGCATATCAAAATGGCAACAACAGCAAGCTCATTACTTGCTATAATTTTCTGGGCCGCCCAAGATGATCTTTCGGTTAGAAGTTTTGAGCAAACACCACAAGTCCGCATATCAATAGACGGTGATGAAGAAACCCTGCCACTAGTTCTGCTGCTATCAAAAGACCATCGTTCTCTGCGGCTGTGAGAGGTTGCCATGAGCTCATTAAAGGCGGGTACAGACCAACTATCCGAAGATCCACCATGGGACCCACGGTTTGACTCATTGCTCCACCCAGGGAGCATAAAAGGAGAACCACCCTCTTCAGAAATTGATAAGTTTGGTGATTTCATTGCTGGAATTCTGCTATCTGACACCTGTCGCAATAAATGGTGCCCTGGGGACCGACCATGCCATCTTGATGGAGGTAGGAAATGAGGCTGGGAAGAAGACAAAGGGGATGGTGAAAAGGAAGAAACCGAGTGTGTGGATGAAATCATTGTTGGAGACTGTTCTGAAGCAAGTTGCGTTTCATTTGGATCCTTCACCTACATGATGCATGAAAAGAAGGGACAGTATAAACAAAACAAGTGATAATAACTTTTATGGTTTTCTTGTAGCATATGATTGATCAATTTTACATACCTCTGAAGTAATTTGAGAGACAGATTGGTCTGCAAGGATAAGCATAAGAACATAAGATATTGCACATAATGTCTTTTATACAAATTTCTTGTAAAAGAAGTATAAATTTAAGCACGGATCGTAAGTTAATGGGTAGAAGGACATCAAATATGCAGCAAGTCAGTAACATGTTCAAAAGTTTTAAAAATATAGCAGTACTACTCAATAAGGAAACATTGGTTACAATGATTGAACCGTCGTCATGCAACTGACGTGACACTAACAAACAAGCAGATTTGTGAAATGTAAAGCAGCTTTCTCTCTCTCACACACACACTATGGGAGCACGTAGCTAGATAGTTCTCGTTCTTGAATGCTGCAAATTCTTGGTGGCCCATCTTACTCGTGATAAAGGTGAGAACGTGTTAATAACTTAATACGTCAATTCTATAAATCTATTGATTGCTGCATCATACATAGTACAAGTGTGGTAAACAAAAAACTTGTTTAATTAAACACCCTTTATGCTATTTTTGACTTATTGGGTCGAACATTTACTTTTCAACTAATAACCAGATTCAGTAAACGCTCACACGTCACATGGTTGAGAAAGCTATTATATGTGTAATGTGTCTACCCACTGTAACTAAAAACATTTGTATGGCTTATACCAATCAAACCCCATCCAAAACACCAAGTGAAAAAGGAAGTTCTTAATCTTTTCACTTCATGTGGGCCAGCTGCATTAGGGTAACTAATAACCTAAGATTCTCTGGCCCAGAAACAAAAGTGAAGCAAGGTAAAGCACCATTAGTCATTTAAGCCTTGGTTTTAACTTTTAAGTTTTAACAGGCTAGGTTCGGTGGCCTTTTACCATAAGAAATAAAAGCAGTCTTAAAGCTATAGTGATTGAACATGCCGTCTGCAAACAAAAAAAGGCATCTCCTTTCTTAAATTACCCTACAATTAATCCTAAATCTAATGACAAACTATGGAATTTACACCAAGTAACCATTTAAATAATCCCAACACAAGAATAAGGTTCCCAGTATTACTTGAACAGCTCTGAAACGTTTGAATCCATTCAATATTATTTTATTTACTAGGATAAATTTACCTGACTGAGGAACTGCAAATCCTTCAGAAGGTGAGGACTTTTGCCAAGTCATGTTTCGGAAACTTTCCAATGGACTACCCTCTTCTGATGCATAAGCAGTTCCAACAGTTGTCTGAGATTTATTATCCAGCCTATCATTAGTTACAACACCATCAGAAAACCAATTAATCGAGGCTTCTTCCCCTGCTACACGCCGCCTATTTTCCCACCTAACACTCCATGATGGAGAATATCTTATGTTTCTCGGTATCACATCACTATTGGATCCATTTGTTATAGTTCTATCTCTAGCAGCAACACAGCAGGCAGAACCCATCTTTGCTCACATGCAAAATATGTAAGAACTACTTGTAGGCTGTAACACACGCTAAAAGATACCAACCGTTTTTGCTCCAAACCACTATGGAATTAATAATCTGAATATTCATGTAAAACAATGATTGTCAAGAAAATTTATTGAAATGATAGAAAAGTTAAAGCTTGCAAAAGACTACTATAAAATATCTAACAATATATAAATCCAAACAACTGCATGTACCCGTAACTAAAAAAACTACAAATTATGACAATTTCAGGATAAAGATAAAATAAACAAGTATAAGCCTCAACAGTCCAATACATGCTAACAGAAATGCCAAAAATCTAAGAGCAAATAAATGCTTTAAAATATCTAAGGATGTTCAACAGACTTACTTTTATGTGAAATATAAAGAGACTAACTAAAAGTCTAAAACAGTAATTCAAACATTAAATGTTCTTTGCTTGGACAAAGAAAACATTCAACATTATGAAAACCATATTCACATTCTGTACAAACACTACAAACTCAATCAAACACATGGCAGCCTGGACCCAAAGTCCCAAATAAAGCCGAATGTCAAACAATAACAAATTTAAAACTTGCATATGCTCATAGTACTACTACAACTTATGAACAGACAATTATCCCGTTGAGAATAACCATTTAAGGAGTTGTTTGGCAACCTCCGCGCCAGTAAGTGCTAAACCATTAAGAGGTATGATTGGGCAAGAAACTCTAAACCAGACAACCAATAAGAGGCTTGACTTGGATCAGCCTGACTAGTTGGTGGTGGTAGGTGAGTGAGTGGCCTGCCGGGGATTATGAACACATGTGAATAGATAAAACAGTAAAATTTTCTTTTAGCATCATTTTGAAATTTAACGGGTAAGAGGCTTACAGACTGTTTCAGAGGTGTGATGTCAGTAAACCAAACACACTTAATGCCGACCAATTCAGATGTAGCCTCGTAACGGAATCATTAAGAGACTACCAAACAACGCCTAAATCAATCATAAAACGAACAGAAAACAAACCGAGTAACCAATTCTTTCAGTAACCAGATCCAATCATAACTGATTCAATTATGGTTTAAATTTATCATAAATCCAACAAACCCCAAAATCAATTAAAACTAATTATAAACAAAAAAAACAACTTTCCACTCCAACAATTCTCCCATTCAAATCAGTTCAACAATCATCAAAACTCCAAATAATCTATCAAAATTAATGACCAAAAAACATACCAAAAAAGCCCTAAATTTTTTATAAAAATAAAATAAAAATACCTGGAAGAGTAAATAGCACACATGTAAATTAAGAAAAGAAAGGAGAGCTTAAAGTGGGTGTATCAGTCATAGTAAGCCTAAAAACAAGCGATTCAAACACTTAATAGCAAGTGGAGATCCGTAATAAGTGCCGATTCAAATACTTATTATTACTACACTCAAATTCACATCATCATCATCATCATCATCATCATCATCATCATAATAATAATAATAATAATAATAATAATAATAATAATAATAATAATAATAATATTTGCATACCTATTTCTTTAGCGACACCAGAGAGAGAAAAAAAAAGTGCAGGTTTTAGGTGAGAAAAGGGTGTAGTGTGTGTGTGTGTGTGTGTGTGAAAGAGAGAGGGAATCTGATTCTTTGGTGTTTTGGGGGAAAATGGAGGAGCGAAGAGAGTCAAAATTGGATTTCTGTAAAGTCGTTAACCATTTATGATTATTATTTTCATTAGTTTCATTTTTTGCCCTTTCATTATGCTTTATATGTATTTTTAGTCCCAAATTTAAGTACACAACATATATTTGGCATGTGTACTCGGGATAGAGACGAGCTCAGTACCGGTATTGAAACTGAAAGTACCAATTTTGAAAATCGTTAAAATTGGTGTACCGGTGCTGAAAATGCTTAGTATGCTACCGGTACGATACCAGTATTTGAAGGTAAAAATCAGTAGAGTACCAGTACTGTACCAACCAAAAATACCAATCCTGAAAACGCAAAAAAGGTGGGTACTAAGAAATTTTGTACCGTTACCAGATCGATTTCATCAGGTACTGCAATCATTTGTGCGGCAACATCGTTGCCGCACCCTTGGTTTCGCATATTGGTTTTAGGACTTGAGTGTGATTGTGTGAAGGGTGAGGGTGTGGATGATCGGTTTCATCGGCTTCCACAATCCACATCTTCTGCATTATTTTAGTTTTAAAAGTGAAGATGGGTGATTAGGTGGCATGTAGAGAAACTCGGTTTTCTTGCATGTGTTTTGACTACCTTAAGTTTTGATTAAAGTTCGTTTTTTTTTTCTCTATATAAATGAATGAACCTATCATGTAGAATGATTTTGAGTATGCATTTATGGTTTAGTAATATGGTGTTTGTCCTTTACAATGTGATGCAGGTTCAAACTCTTGTAAGTAAAAGGGCAGATGAAATTTATCTATTAAATGTTTTTTGTTAAAAAAAATTGTTAACATGAACCATAAAAACTTAGCAGTATCGTTTGACGATGAATTGTATACGTAAATTTAGTTTTTATACTCGGTTGTTAGTTGTAAATGAGTATATATCTACGCGGAGGTGGGTGTATGCCCGAAGGTATGTATATGTACATTCATAATTGGTAATACATGCTATAGAAACTTGCGCTCACTAAAAATGATAAATTGTTATATTTCATACAAGCAAGTACGGTATCTAGGAATTTTTTAATTTTGATAAGTGATAATTACTAGTTAAATTTAGGTAAAAAGTCGGATGTGTGTTGTAAAAATCCCTTTACAAAAAGTCGAGTGCTTTTCACATGATTTAATAGTACAAAATGAAGAATATTGGGCAACTATTGTTGATCATTTAATTTGCCTACTTTAATAGTCTACTTGCTCAAATACATGTTAAGATCATATAATCAATTTCACTTATATAATCACCTTTAGCAATAATGGAACAATACATGACTAGAATCTATTTATACATACCACACAATAATCCTACCAATCTTTCACGATGATGAATGTAGGATTGTCATTTTAACCTGAAACCCGAAAACCGACGCAAATTCTAAGTCGCCCCACCCAAAATTAGAGAATAACCGAGAAACTTAAACTCCATCAACCCGAACTTTAAATAAGTCGATTATCGAGTCACCTTTTTTCAAGCTAAAAACCCAAGCAACCTGAGTACCTGACCCAAAAACCTAAAATCTGAAAAATAAGCCAGAAGAACACCCCTACATGAATGTGCGTATTCGCATAGGTGAAGTTATTAGCATGTTAGAATAAAGTACAAATATGAGGCACCTTTATGTTAGCTACCATTTGTTGAGGGACTAAATAGAAATTTTATGTTATACAAAAAGTCAATTTGAGAAAACATTTGGTCAATTTTGTAACTCCGTCATATTTAGAAAGTCATCATAGTTGACAAGTACCGCATGCAGGTGTTGTACATAGTGCAATGATGGTTGTACGTTGACAAAAGGCCAAATGTGTACATGTCATTGGTATTGGAAACCAAAGTGGGTTATGCTTTTGAGTTGTTGCCAAATCTAAAGAAGAAATAATGTGAGGTGAAAAGAGAGTGAAGACTTCTACAATAAGCGGAGTGCGTAGTACACATTCTGCTTGGTTGGGTTTACTCCAATCACACACCAAATGAGGCCGACTTGAGGTCTCAAATAAGAGAATTACAGAATTGCCCCTCAACTACTTTGGTTTGGGTATGCTTTTGTGATAAAAAACCAGCCCATGTCCCACTCACAAAACAATGTATACTTAGGCTACCCGGTATGAAGACACTTCCACCTCCGTCCCTGCACTTTTTGACTTGTCCCGAACTAGGACACCGCCCCCTGCCCCCGTCCCCCGTCCCCCTTGAGACCAAACGAGCGCACCAATGGTTGAATTCCTTTTATTTATTATTTTTTTTTTGCTTGTCTCAGACATGTACACCGCTCTCTGCACTTTTTTACTTGTCTCGGATATGGAGTGTTGGTGTCTCTACACCCCACTCAAGTCTCAAAATGTTGAGACTAAACATATCCTATGTAGCATCCTAGTGGCATTGAAACTAAACCTTGTTTTAATCTCCACACCCACTAGCCTCCGTAGTTAGTAGTCACCCGTTTTAATATGAAAATATTTATGATGTTATGGTATGTTTCTTTTAAATGTTTAGGTTTGAGTTTTAATTGTCAGTTAAAAACAAAGGTTTTTTTAGAGCCAACATGGGTAAGCCCACTTAGCGAGAGTGTAATTTAAAATTATTAGTGTAGTGATATTAGTATAGGAAATATAACATTTGTCATTTTACAAAAAAAAAAAAAAAATAATAATAATAATAATAATAATAATAATAATAATAATAATAATAAGATAACCGGGGCGTGCAAGCTTTTTCAAAGCCTAAAACATGTAATATTAAAAAAATCAAGTTATCCTACACAGTGTAACAAAAATGAAAAGGGTGAAAAGGATACAAAAAATACAATAGATCACGAAATATGACATAATGAGCCACAAAATATAACACAATGCCAAAAAAATACAACACAATGCTAAAGAAAAAGACGCAATGAATAAACAAATGACACAGTGATGTAAATAAGAAAAAGACACAATGTTACATAAAGGACACAATGATATAGCGTAAGTCTAAAAACCACAAGCTAAAAATCCAAAAAAGCGAAAACCTAAAAGGTAAAATCATAGGGTTCAATGAGACGGTTCCAATGTCACTTGAATGTGTTCAATCGAAGTCTGTTTGATACCCTTCCTACGATTTCCTATTTTTCTTTTATTGTCTATTTGATCCTAACCCTATTAAATATTATATTTTCATAATTTATATAAATCATTCTAAGATGATTATATTTAAATTTAAACTGCATAACATTTAATGTATGTGTATAACTTTATAGTATATAAACTATACTATTATTATCTACATGTATGACTTCTATTTGTATTAACTTAGACGAGTTCACCATGGATAAAAGCTATTCTCTAAGATAGAGATAACGTTTGCTTATATCTCACTCTCCTCTTACTTTACTGATAGCCTTGTTATTTGTAGAATTTATTAGGTATGGTTGTTGTAGGAGGATCCAAATTCTAACTAAAAAAACCATTTGTCATGTATGTAAAGAACTTAATATAAGAATTGTACCTTTTCTAGAATTTTCCTTTCTTTATTATATCTGTTCTATTAGGTTTGCCAGATCATATTGTTAATTATAATTCTAAACGTTTGTACCATAGATGGAGGTTTGTGGTAAGAAAGTTAGGCAAGACAAGCATCGATAACAAGACCTATACAAGAAAATGGTTCTTATGACTATGACTATTGAAAAGGGCTTTTGACTATTATTGAGCTAATGGCCGAAATACATGGCTAGTCTAAAGGTTAGGGCAAACAATGACAAGTAACTAAATGTTTGATGTTTTATGGGGTGATGCTAAAATTAGTATTTTATATATTTAGTTTTTAGGGTTAACTTATATAAGTCGATTCCTCTATTTTTTAATCAATTTTTTAAAATATTTTGCATGAATTTTGTTTTAAGGGCTTTCTCATTTCTCTAACTAGTTTTATAAAATTTATGATATATTTTAAAGTAAATTACATAAATTGTCTTTTTGGTATGTCAAAGTTTCATCTTTCTTCCTAAGATATGTAAAACTACGGCTATAATTGATTGTTCGCTTTCATCCACACTTTTCATCCATGGCAATACGGAATGTTAGTTTCCGGTGTTAGGTTTTTAAAAACTAATTGGAAATGAAAATCCCATATGTTATCATTTGCCAAAGTTGAGAAGATCATTGCGGAAATCAAGTCTCTCTGTTATGGTTCAAAAATAGGTCAAAATGTGTTACAAACAGGTATCAAAACTCAAAGATTCAAAAGAACTTTATTAAACTCAGAAACCAAAGACTTCTCAACAATTACAAAGAAACAATAAATCGACTCTTAACAGGAAACCCAACCCTTCTTTACAAAATATCAGATCTATAACCAACAGATTTGTGATCTACAGATACAAGGTGTATCTGTACAAGACTCACACAAGAAATCTAGTTGAAGACCTAAGAAAGATGAAACCCTAAGAGAAGACTCTGAACAATAAGAGACACAAATAACAAAATGAGATCTAAACTCTGTAAAAAACGAAATACCCAGCTATTTATAGCTGGGATTTTGTGTTTCTTCAAAAACAATCGAACGGCCAAGATGTTTCTCATCTAACGGCACAAAACACTTTGTGCTTCTTCACGTGGATCGCCAACGTGGCAGATATCACTTGCACAAATATAAAGACCAGGCTTGTGAGGTGGGCCAAGCCCATATGCACATCAATCAGCTTCAAGTTTTAGTCCAGCCCACGAACATCCGGTCCACACGAACATCCAGCCCACTATCTTCATGCTTAATGATCAGCCCACGACCTCAACATATTTTGACCCACATGCAAAATAAACACATAAACAAAACATAAGTATAAGTATAAAATTGTATATAAGGCTAAATTTAACACTCCCTCAATTTTATACTCCAAATGGGTCAAATAAACCTAAAGACTTGCCAATTTTTTCATGTGAATTAGGAAACAAACCTTTGGTTAGAATGTCTGCAGTTTGTTCTTCAGATGCAACCTTAACTGTCCTAATAACACCTTTAGATATTTGATCCCTTAGAAAAAATAAATCCAACTCAAAATGTTTTGTTCTTTCATGGAAAACTGGATTAGCAGCAATGGCTAATGCAGCATTATTATCACAATGTAAATCAATAGGTAATTTCACAGAAACATTCAACTCACTTAGCAAATTTAACAACCACATTAATTCACATGTAGCTGCACACATGGACCTAAATTCAGCTTCTGCTGAGGACCTGGACACAGTAGCCTGTTTTTTGCTTTTCCAGGACACGAAAGAGTTCCCAAAAAAACACACAGAATCCTGTTATGGACTTTCTTGTTTCCAAGCACTTAGCCCAATCTGAGTCTGAGAAAGCAACAAGCTTTAACTCAGAGGCTTTAGAAAACAAGATACCCTTGCCAGGTGATCCTTTAAGATACCTCAAAAGCCTAATAGCTATTTTCAAGTGACCAATAGTAGGTCTATGCATGTATTGGCTTAAGAAGTGTACAGCATAAGCTATATCCGGTCTAGTGTGTGCCAAATAAATTAATTTACCCACTAACTTTTGATAACCAGTAATGTTAGACAAAACAGACTTATGTTGATCACATAAATTTGTCAACACATGGTTAGACTCAATGGGTGTACTAACAGGTTTGCAAGCAGTTAACCCATACTCAGCTAATAGCTCTAAACAATATTTTCTCTGGGACAAACATATACCATCATTGGACTTAATGACTTCTATTCCCAGAAAATACTTTAACTCACCCAAATCTTTGATCAAAAAATTTGATCTAAGACTTTCTTTAACTTTAGTTATTTCACTAAGACTATTACCAGTTACAACAATGTCATCTACATAAACAAGTAGATAAACAATCACAGATCCAGTAATTTTGCTAAACAAGGAATAATCACACTTACTTTGACTAAAACCAAGATCAATTAACACCTTTACAAGTTTAGCATTCCACATTCGTGGTGCTTGTTTTAATCCATATAAGGATTTCTTAAGTTTACACACCCTTTTCTCATTTTTATCAAAGTATTCATCAGGAAGGGACATGTAAACCTCTTCATTTAATTCCCCATATAGAAAAGCATTATTAACATCTAATTGATACACATTCTAATCATTTTGTACAGCTAATGCTAAAATACACCTAACTGTGACAAGCTTAACCACAGGTGAAAAAGTATCTTCAAAGTCTATTCCTTGCTTCTGACTATAGCCTTTAGCCACTAATCTTGCCTTAAATCGCTCAACCTCTCCACTAGACTTATACTTGACCTTAAAGACCCACTTACAACCTACAACACTTCTTCCTATAGGCAGATCAACAAGATCCCAAGTATCATTTCTATAAAGTGCCTCAATTTCTTCATTCATGGATGCAACCCATTTTGGGTTGTTAGCAGCCTCACTGAATGAAGCAGGTTCTGTTTCTTTATTCAAGGATGAAACAAAACATTTGTTTTCAAAAGTAAGATTGGAATAATTAACTACCCTATCAATTCCAAACTTAACTTTACTATTAATTACATAATCTTTTAAGTTTTGTGGCAAAACTGTACTCCTAGCAAACCTTCGAATACTGGGCTGACTTGAACCTTGATCATTCAGGTTTCCCTCATAATTAGTACTAATATCATGTCTAGATTTCACATCCTCTGCCCTGACTGGAGTATTGTCTGAATGTCCTGGCTGCTGATCAACAGCCTTGCCATCGGACTCAGCAACATTGTCTCCAGTCTGCTGAGACCAATGTGTCTCTTGATCACTCTTATTGTCCCTTCTATCATCATTGGGACCTTGTGACTGATCTTGGTTGTCAAGTTCATACCAATCAAAAAAGTTTAAGTTTGTGATTTCAGAAAAAATATTTTCATCAAAGTTTTTAAATATAGATTCTTCTTTAAATGGAAAAACTTCCTCATAAAATTTGACATCCCTAGAAAAATAAGTGACCTTACTTTCTAAACTAAAAACTTTGTATCCCTTTTTTTCTGTTGAATAACCTAGAAAAACACTCTTTTCTGCCCTACTATTCAATTTATCATTTTCATTTAAAATGGTACAAAAACACAGACAACCAAACAGCCTAAGGTGATCTAAGAAGGGCTCAAAATTATAAACTACCTCATATGGTGACTTCCCTCCTAGCACAGATGTAGGTATCCTATTAATCAAATAACATGCAGTCAAGATACAACCAGACCAAAACTTCACAGGAACACCACTTTGAAACATAAGAGCCCTAGCTACATTCAATAGGTGTCTATGTTTCCTTTCAACTATTCCATTTTGTTGTGGAGTGTAAGTGCATGTTGTTTGATGAATAATTCCTTTATCCTTTAAAAAATTGTTCATTTGTTGATTCACAAATTCAGTCCCATTATCTGTTCGAAAACATTTGACCCTTTTTTCAAATTGTGTTTCTACAATACTCACAAAGTCTTTAATGTTTTCAAACACTTCTAATATAGACTTCATCAAACAAACCCATACAGTTCTAGAAAAGTCATCCACAATGGTTAAAAAATATTTAAACCCTTCCCTACTATTTACTCTATAGGGTCCCCATACATCAATATGAACAAGCTCACCTATGCAGGTTGACTTGTGATCACTTAATGGAAAAGGTTCCATATGTTGTTTGGCCTTGTGACAAATTTCACAAGGCACATTCTCATTTAAATCTCCTAGACTCGGTTTATGTTTATACATTTTTATAGCCTGATTTGAAGGGTGACCTAGCCTAGCATGCCACAGAACAGTATCAACATTACTACTAAAACACACCTTGTTACTCATAAAAGTGTTCCCACAGTAGTACAATCCATCTATCTGATTACCAGTCACCAGGACTTTCTTTGTGGTTAAGTCCTGAATATAATATTTATGTTCATCAAAACCAATGTAGAGTTTATTATCTCTTGCAAGTTTATGTACAGATATCAGATTTACATTATACTTAGGAACAACAAACACATCTTTCAATATGACATTTTTAGTTAACTTTTTATTCCCTATCTTAGTTACAAGAGCATCAGTCCCATTAGGGTGTTTAACCCTCATGTTTAGATCTGATACATCAATAGAATCAGTTAACTCTGTGTCATCACCAACCATATGTTGATTTGCCCCCGAATCTGTTATCCAACCCATAAAACCTTTACCACTATGATTGCTAACAAAGCAAAATACAGGTTTACAATAAACATTTGCACAGAAGGATTTAAACAAACTACCTGACACACTGCTGCTTTGATTACATTCAACTGGTTTCTCATTAATCAGACTCAAAAGTTTATTAACCTGATCACTTGTCAAAGAAGCAATCACATCAGAATTATCAGACACACTAAGATTTGCATTTGCCTTCTTGCCTTGTCCATTCCTTGGTCTCATCCAAGATGGATAACCAATGATCTCATAACACTTATCTACTGTATGACCAATTTTATTACAATGAGAACATTTGAGATTCTGATTTGAAACTTTGTTAGTTTTCTTAAAATCAGGTGGTTGACTAGTTTTAGACAACAAGGCTAAAGATTGACTTCTTTTAAAAGCACCACTAGCATTTCTATGGGATTCTTCCCTAGAGATGACAGAGAATGCTTCTTTAACAGAAGGCAAAGTGTCCCTTATCAATAGACTAGTTCTCACACTTTGATAAACACTATCTAATCCCATTAAAAATTGCATCAGTTTTATCATGTTACTAAAGTCATTAAACTCTTTTTTGCAGCATTACATGTACAAGAAGGCAATTGCAGAATCTGATCTAATTGTTTCCACATTATATTTAATTTGTGATAATATTCTGACACAGATGATCCATTTTGTGAAAAACAATTTATTTTTTGATAAAGATCAAAAACTATAGACCCATCTATTTTATCATATGTCTCTTTTAACTCAAACCAAACATCACAAGCATTTTTAGAAAACACATGTCCCATATAAAGTTCTTCACTAATGGAGTTTAGGATCCAGGTGAGGACAATAGAGTTACACCTGTCCCACTGCCTAGCTAGAACTTCATCATTTTCAGACCTAACACATGTCTTATCTATAAAACCCCACTTGTTTTTTACTTGTAAAGCTAATTGTAAAGTGTTAGCCCAGACTGTATAATTTTCTGTTCCTTTTAGTTTAACATTTACAATATTCAAGTTTGCAGAATCACTAGGATGCAAATATAAAGGGTCACTAGCATCAAGTTTACTGATGAGAGTCACTAGTGGATCAGGATTAGACCCACCAGTAGGTCCAACAAGTTGTTCTCCAAACATATTATCAAACAATTAATCAACACAATCAATCAATTACTTAATAAAAAATCAATTCCAAAGAACAAACAACTATCTAGAGACGAAGCTGTGTCAGCGGCCAGATTCCTGGTTCATCACTCAAGGGTGTCAGGACAAGCTTAACACAGGAGTCTCACCTAAACCCTAATAACACACACCCCACTATTCAATCAAAAATACAGTAACACAATAAACCACACAAAGAACACAACAGATAGATAAGCAATTAGTCGGCTTCAAATACCGGTCCCCCTAACCCGGTCAAATAGCCTCTAGACACACTACAACTAGAAAACGAAAAACAAACAAGAATGGAACAATCTCACCAAGAGTGGGGCCCAAGTTAGGGTTCTCCTTACTCACAGCCTGTACCTTCACTTAGGGTACAGAACTGTGAGGCAATTGAAGCTAATAATATCCAAAAACTCCAATCCAAAGAAGCTCAACGAACAGCAACCAAGATCGTCTTATAGATCTGACTGTTCCTCTCCAAGAATACCAAGAGTCCTTTTGAAACCCAAGCAAACCTCAACAATAAACCAAAAACCCTAAAGATCACAGCGGAAGACTCAAGAACCCAGATCTATTTGGTTTTAAGAAGAAAGCTTATCAGAGACTTGTTTTTAACCTAGGGCTCTGATACCATGTGTTTCTTCAAAAACAATCGAACGGCCAAGATGTTTCTCATCTAACGGCACAAAACACTTTGTGCTTCTTCACGTGGATCGCCAACGTGGCAGATACCACTTGCACAAATATAAAGACCAGGCTTGTGAGGTGGGCCAAGCCCATATGCACATCAATCAGCTTCAAGTTTTAGTCCAGCCCACGAACATCCGGTCCACACGAACATCCGGCCCACTATCTTCATGCTTAATGATCAGCCCACGACCTCAACATATTTTGACCCACATGCAAAATGAACACATAAACAAAACATAAGTATAAGTATAAAATTGTATATAAGGCTAAATTTAACAAAATGTAGTTCGATTTCTTGGTCGAATTGGTGTGATTTTAAGTTGTCTGGTTTGTGGAGTGGCGGTGTACTGTGGTTTGTGTTTTTGCGAATAAATCCTATTGTTCAAAAACAAATTTATTTTGTTGCAAAAGTCGACTTGATTTATCAATTTTCTTATGAAAGCCATTATAATATTCTCGAGTTGGATAGTAACTCAAATAATCATCTAAACCAAGGAATATTGATAATCATAAGTTCATAACTTCATAAATGTAATATGTTCATAAAAACAAACATGAAAACCTAACATTCATTCATAAATCCAACACCATGCATGTTTAAAAATAAAATTAAAGGATTTTTATATAAGGGAAAAATGATATGAGCGTTTGATTGAACCAAAACACATATTTGCATTAGTACACAAAGAGTCAAAAGATGCAAATGGAAAAATCCAAAAATGCTACTCATGTGATCAACTAAAGAAGTTAATAACCCATTACCAAACACTAATCATCAACAAACACCCATAAAAGCTCACGTTTTTTCTTAGCCCTAGACCAAATTGTTTCTTTGTTTACACCAATAATTTATAACTCAAATGACAAGTTCCATAACTAACAATTCAAGTTCCATAACTAACAATTCGATTGTATAACTAACAAGTTATGTCACAAGGAGTGGTGATTTTTGATATGGTGTTGTGAGGTCTTGCGAAGAAATTTGATGGTACGGGTTGTTGGTGAATGGTTGGATTGGTATTGTTGTTGAAAGGGATCTAAAACTACACACTATGGTGAACTTAATCACAACCGTTGCAACGTGGAAGAAAAAGACAAAACCTTTTGTTTTGAACTGAAAGGGCAAACTGGTTATTTTACACGAATCTAACAAAAAGAGTGAAGAGATAGGGAACCGCGCAAGCGCACGGGCCCACATCTCCACATATGCCAACACAATAAGCCTACGTGGGCTTCTAGAAAGCGGCGCGGGATACCTCGTAATGTGACAGCTAATAACCGACAGGAAAGGGACGTCCAGCCAATAAGAGATGTCCATTCCCTGCTCCACGATCGCCTGCAGGTACGAGGTACAGAATAGCACAAGAAAGGACAGACAAGGACACGTGGACCAATAGCGAAGGTACAGCGCAACGAATGACAACGGCCTAATCGTACAGCCAGCTGTCATTCTCCCCTTGACCAATCACAGAAGACCTCAGGTGGCCTATAAATACCCGATGAGGTCAGACGAAGAAAGGCATGAACAATCAGAGAGAGGGAGAATCATAGTTACGAGAATTAGATTATAGTCGAAGCGCTGTAACAGTAGCAATCGTAGTCCTGTAATAATCATTGAATCATTAATAAGAACAACGTCCTTACTTGTGCTATCATTTTAGTATACTGTTATATTGGTGTTTCTTCATTGGCGCCATCCGTCTATTTGAGCATACAAGAACGTTAAAAACTTCTATTTCTCAAAAACAGTAACTATGTCTCTCACACCACCGTTACCAAGCTTCACAAACGCTAACCCCGACACCGACGTTGCCCAGGGAGGCACCGGCCAGTCGGGAAACACAGCAGATGTTCAGCAACAAACAACAAACACGGGTCCAGCCGTCACCCCATCTTCAGGGACAAGGCAGACCCCCTCCTTCCAGTTTATTACCGAAACGAATCAGGTTTCCCCAGCTGAGAATACCGCGCCGATGGTTAGTCCGGAGGTATGGTATACTCAGCAAAAGGAAGCCCTGAAACGTGTATACCTCCAAAAACTGAGGGACCAACAACTCAGAGAGGCTGTCCGCGCGCTTTCCTACAGCGAGGGACCGTCCAACACAGCAAGAAACAACGGCGGGAGCAACCATGAAACTGACCCCACATGGAGAGAAGACTCAGGCGAGTCCCAAAGTCGTTTCACGCGTGACATAAGCCAGCCCTTAAGCAACATCGCTGCGCAAGGGCACTTTATGACTAGTGATGACGACCTAACCAAACCGTATTATCCTCCATCGTTCATGGAAAAGTCAAAATTCACCCCGCGCATTGCGCTGGCACCCCTGCCACCAAAAACAAAAATCCCGAGTACACTGGGTAAATTTGATGGAACAGGAGATCCAGACGACCACCTGAGAACATTCGAGGTCGCAGGGAAATGTGCGCAATGGAGTTTACCAGCATGGTGTCACATGTTCGCGCAGACGCTCACGGGAGCTGCGCGAGTATGGTTTGACAGCCTACCAAATGGGAAAATTGATAACATCAAAGAACTGACAGACAAATTTGCAGACCACTTCAGTCAAAACAAACGAATTGAGCGCGACTCAACTGACATCCTGCAAGTCAAGCGACGAGACAACGAGTCAATCGAAGACTACATCACCCGTTTCAATAGGGAAGCTCTGCAGATCGGGCCCATCGGTTTCGAGCTTATGAAAGCAGCCTTCACTCAGGGAGTGCGATGCGACTCCCTCATCCGCACACTAGCAGGCTGTACCGGAATGCCTAACACATGGGATGAAATCATGAAGGGGGCTAAAACATATGCAAAAACAGAAAGAGAACTGTCTGTCTGGAACCGAGTACAAGCACCTCAATACACGGACGTACAAGCGCAGGCTGCGCGCTCCAGGCATAGTCGACAGGACAGAAGGGGAAGAGGCTCTGTTTGGAACCGGCTCCAAGGAGGCGCCCAAACAGATACCAAACCCATTGAGGTCCAAGACCACAAAGGAAGCACACAAAATGACCACAGGTCAGGAAGAAGGAGTCACAACAATTGGACCCCGCTCACGAAAACCCCAGCGCAGGTGTTGGCAACGGAAAACGTAGCCTTCCCAGAACCCAGGGTAATCAAAAGACGAGATAACTTAGATCCCGGAAAGTTCTGCGCCTATCACCAAGATATCGGGCATGACACAGACAAATGCTATCAACTGAAGCAAGCAATCGAAGAGGCCCTGAAATCAGGTAAACTGGGGCACTTGTTAAGAAATGTCGAGCGCAAACAGCAAGAAGGGCCACCACAAAAGAAGATCAAAAACGTTAGCCTGATGATCCACTCTGACAGAAGAAAGCAAGTGAAAAGAAAGCCTGACCAAGTGACAGCATGGAAAGAACAACAAGTACATTTCCCAACAGTCAAGGGCGGACCTTCGTCCACCCGAGCACTCGTCATCACAGCCATTTTCGATCATTATCGAACCACTCGCGCGCTGGTAGATACAGGGAGCAACTCTGACATAATGTATGAGCAATGCTTTAATCTCCTAGACGAGGAAGACAAGCAGCGCCTGCGCCCAGTCAACTCCCCTATCATGGGTTTCTCAAATGAAGTCATATCACCTCTGGGGGAAATTTCCTTCCGTCTAACGATGGGGGACAAAGCGCATTCACGAACAGAAGATGTCACCTTCCTCGTTGTGCCAACAAAGTCCACCTACGACATCATTTTGGGGCGAGAAGCAATGGCTGCCTACAACATGGTACCATCAACAGTACATGGGGCCATTGGGTTCCCAACACCAACGGGCGTAGCAATCATATGGGCCAACAGAGAGTGCGTTATGACGGAAGAGCCACACCCCGCCAAAATGTTAAAGGCCACCCCGCGCACTGAGCCGGAAAAGTGGATTCTCAACACCAAGTTCCCAGAACAGACGGTAACACTGGGAGCCGCCATCTCGGAGAACACACGGGAACGCCTAAAGCAGCTCCTGCGAAAAAATTTAGACGTTTTCGCGTGGCAACCATCAGATATGGTGGGGGTTCCTCGAGAGCTCGCCCAGCACAAACTTAACACATACCGTTCGGTTGAGCCGATTGCACAAAAGCGCAGGAGCATGGGCGCAGAAAAGGCTAAAGCAATGAACGAGCAAGTCCATGAGCTATTGAAGGCAGGGATCCTGCGCGAAACAAGATACCAGACCTGGGTCGCAAACCCAGTCATGGTCAAGAAAAGCAATGGAAGCTGGAGAATGTGTGTGGATTACACTGACCTCAACAAAGCTTGCCCAAAAGATTGCTACCCCTTGCCGGAAATAGACTTGAAAATCGACTCCCTCGCACCATTCAGATTCAAATGCTTTTTGGACGCCTACAAAGGCTATCATCAAATCCAAATGGCGCCCGAAGACGAGGACAAAACTGCTTTTCGAACAGACAAAGGCGTTTTTTGCTACACAAAAATGCCATTTGGGCTAAAGAATGCCGGAGCCACCTACCAACGGCTGATGGACCGCGCATTCGCACTACAAATCGGCAGAAACCTCGAAGTCTATGTAGACGACTTAGTCATAAAAAGCAAAGAAGAGGATCAGATGTTGACAGACATTGAAGAGACCTTCAAGCACTTGAAAGAGATCCACATGAAACTCAACCCGAGCAAGTGCGCATTCGGAATGGAGGAAGGAAAGTTTCTGGGGGTAATCGTCACCAAAGACGGCTTCCGACCAAACCCAGAAAAAATCCAAGCCATAGCACAGATGCCATCTCCATCAACGCTGAAGGACGTCCAAACTCTGAACGGACGCTTGGTCGCCATCAACAGGTTCCTCTCCAACCACGCAACCAAATCCATCCCATTCATTGAAACACTAAAAAGTTGCCTGAAGAAGAATCAATTCAAATGGACCAGCGAGGCGGAGAAGGCTTTTCAGGACATGAAAGCCTGCTTAATGGATCTCCCAGCGCTTACTGCGCCGCTACCACGAGAGCCTTTGACAATGTACCTATGCGCCACAGAAAAAGCGGTAAGCGCGGTGCTCATGGTGGATCGCAAACTAGTCCAAACCCCAATTTATTACATCAGCAGAGTCTTGACAGATGCAGAAACCAGGTACACAACGATGGAAAAACTAGTACTGGCCTTAGTGCATGCATCGCGCAGACTACGCCGATACTTCCAAGGACACCCAATCAATGTGCTCAGCGATTACAAGCTGAACAATGTGCTTTCCAAGCCAGAACTGTCCGGGAGATTGGCAAAGTGGGCAATTGAGTTAGGCGAGCATACCATCTTCTACAAGTCCAGACCAGCAATCAAGGGACAAATCTTGGCGGATTTCATCGCCGAGGTACCACAAGAAAAAATAGAAGAGTGCAAGGCTGAGCAAGGCCCACAGCAGCAATGCGAGGAAAAGGCAATTTGGAACTTGTACACGGACGGAGCCTCAAACGATGATGGCGCTGGCGCGGGAGTCAGACTCGTCCACCCTGACGGGGCCGAGTTCACCTACGCAATCCGCCTAGAATTCAAAACAACGAACAACGAGGCCGAGTACGAAGCCTTCCTCGCAGGCCTGCGCATCGCTCAAAAACTGGGTGCCAAACACGTGTTCGCGCATGTAGACTCCATGTTGGTAGCAGGACAAATCACCGGGAAGTATGATGCTAAAGACCCATCCATGGCAACATACCTTCGGTACGCAAAGGAGTTAATGGCCACTTTCTCAAGCTGCACCATCGACCACATCAGTCGCAGCCAAAATAAGCCAGCTGACGCTCTAAGCAAAATGGCGTCCACAAACTTTGGCCATTTAGCAAAAGAGGTCCGCGTGGAAGTGCTAGCCGAACCTTCAGTACCACCCAAAGAGGTCCATGTAGTTCAAGTGGGTATTGACAGCTGGATGACCCCCATAATCTCTTACCTCACTACAGGCACACTGCCAAGTCAGCGCGCAGAGGCAAGAAAGATACAACACAAAGCGTTACAGTACCAAATGCAAGACGGAGTGTTGTATCGAAAATCTTACTTGGGGCCATTGCTGAAGTGTGTCGATGGGACAGACGCAGACTACCTTGTCAGGGAAATCCACGAAGGGATATGTGGTATACATGCGGGGCCGCGCATGGTGGTGGCAAAGATCATGAACGCCGGCTACTACTGGCCTGGCATGCATCTGGACGCGCTGAAAATCATACGACGATGCGACTCTTGCCAGCGCCATGCGCCGAACACCATGCGCCCCAAAAACGACTTGATACCAGTAACATCCGCATGGCCATTTCAAAAATGGGCCATCGACCTGGTAGGGCCGTTCCCCATGACCACAGGCAAGCGGCGATACTTGATCGTTGCAATTGATTATTTCACGAAATGGATAGAAGCCAAACCGCTAGCAGAGATCAACGCAAACCAAGTAAAGAAATTCATTTGGGAATTCCTCATCTGCCGTTTCGGTCTACCCATGGAGATTGTCACAGACAACGGAACACAGTTCGCGGATAAAGGACTTCTAAAGTGGTACACAGAGCTACACATCAAGCCTATCTTCACATCAGTCGCTCACCCACAGGGTAACGGCCAAGTTGAGCGCGCCAACAGGAGCATCGTCGAAGGCATCAAAACACGCCTAGGGACGAAAGGGAAAGCCTGGGCGGAGGAATTGCCGAGCGTGCTATGGGCTAATCGAACCCTAACAAAAACGAGCACCGGCGAAACCCCGTTCAGCCTCACCTATGGCTCTGAAGCAGTCATCCCGGCCGAGATAGGGTGCCCCTCCGCAAGAGTCCTGTCCGCACGCCACACCGACAATGAAAAAGAGCTGCGCACCAACTTGGATTTGCTGGAGGAACGTCGAGACTTGGCAGCGATAAAAGAAGCCAACTACAAAAAGCAGTTGGAAAAGTACTACAACGCCAAGGTCAAACTGAATACCTTCGAAGTCGGCGATTTTGTCCTAAGAAACAACGAAGCCAGCGGAGCACTTCCAGCAGGCAAGCTCACCCCCACTTGGGAGGGTCCATACCGCATCATCGAAGTGCTAGGGAAAGGAGCATATAAGTTATCAACATTAGAAGACAAGCTGATCCCACGCACGTGGAATGCAGCGCAACTAAGAAAATGTTATATGTAATCACCGCTCGTATTGTAATGAAGGCTGTTTAGCCATTTAATATGACAGTCATCTTTCTTTCCCTAATCCGAACTCCTATTCTGTTACCCATCATATCGTTACATATACCAACTTGCAAATTCTAAACAGGCGCGCCATATGGCTAAGATATCGCGCGCCACCTAAACATTGTATGGCTAAGATACAATGTCAAATTAAAAATTGCAAGATAACCTGCAACTTCTAAAACAAGCGCGCCATATGGCTAAGATATCGCGCGCCACCTAAACATTGTATGGCTAAGATACAATGTCAAATTAAAAATTGCAAGATAACTTGCAACTTCTAAAACAGGCGCGCCATATGACTAAGATATCGCGCGCCACCTAAACATTGTATGGCTAAGATACAATGTCAAATTAAAAATTGCAAGATAACCTGCAACTTCTAAAACAAGCGCGCCATATGGCTAAGATATCGCGCGCCACCTAAACATTGTATGGCTAAGATGCAATGTCAAATTAAAAATTGAAAGATAACTTGCAAATTCTAAAACAGGCGCGCCATATGGCTAAGATATCGCGCGCCACCTAAACATTGTATGGCTAAGATACAATGTCAAATTAACAATTGCAAGATAACTTGCAAATTCTAAAACAGGCGCGCCTTATGGCTAAGATATCGCGCGCCACCTAAACATTGTATGGCTAAGATACAATGTCAAGTTAAAAATTGCAAGATAACTTGCAAACTCTAAAGCAAGCGCGCCATATGGCTAAGATATCGCGCACAGCCTAAGCACCGTATGGCTAACATACACTGTCAAATCAAAAGTTGCAAGACAACTGGAAAACTATAAACCAGGCGCGCCATATGGCTAAGATATCGCGCGACACTAAAATATTGCATGACTAAGATGCAATGTTTAAACTTAAAAGATGTACAAATCGCACAACAAATAGTACAGAAAATTAAAATTCTTACTAACATTCAAACAAACATATTGTTCATTAAGTCTTTACATATCGTTAAAACAGAGCAAAAGTGGAGCTACAAACACAGCCAAGATTTATACAAAGGCGAAATACTCAGCTTCATTTCTTGGACGAGGAGGATGTGTCACTAAGATCATCATCATCTGAACCGGACAAGCTCAACCGTTCACCACCCTCCGCCTGAGTCTCAGCCGCGAGGTCACTCGCCTTGAGCTTCGCGTACTCATGGCGCGTGTGCACCAAGCCAGCCTTGTCAAATGACTCCTTGAGTTCAAAGCAGCTGGGACGACCACGGTGGCTTACAACGAAGTCCACCAGCTCATACTTCAAATCATCAAACTCTGCGGCTTTCTTTGCAAACACAGCATCGAGGTCTTGCTTGTACAAGGGAAATTCCTCCAAAGGTCTCCCATCCTGCGCATGCTGGTACCCTTCAATGAAGCCAGCCTTGCGACCCACAAGCTTCGCAGCTGCATTCACTGCGGCCACCGCCTGACGCGTCTCGGCGCAATTTTTCACATGATGGGCGACCTGCACGACATTCAAGACATATTGTTAGTGCAAACAAACACAAAGTAGTGGGAAGACAAATGCAAAATAGCGAGGAACATACCTCAGGGACACAACATCCCAGGACCCAAGCGCGGTCCTCCTCTGCCACATCCTTATCACTTTGGGCCTCTAACAGTTGCCCCTCAAGCTCAAGTACTTTTCGGTGAAGGGACAAGTTTTCCTTGTCCAACCCATCATGACCTTCACGCAGGTCAGCGATCAATGCATCCTTCTCCTTGAAAAGCTCGCGGGCCTCAACCAATTTGTCTTTATGCTGCTGCACCAGCCGCCGCTGCACTTCCAACTCTTTGCAGGTCTCATCCCTCTGAGCTTCAATCTCACTGAGGCGCTTCTTGGTTGCCTCCATCTTCGCGTTGTCCTTCGCGCAAGCAACCCTCCATTGCTCTTCCCTCTCAGAAATGTGCTCGCGGAGCTTGTCACGCTCCTCGCGAAAAGTAACAGCGTCCCATTTAGCACGCTTAAGCTCCGCTTGCACGCGGTCACGTTCCTCTGTCACGCGCTGTAAGTCTTGATGAAACCTATGACGATCATGCGCCATGGACCCCCACTCCCGCACTATCTCTGCGGAAGTGGACAGCATGTTGGCCACACTCAAAATGTGGTCATCCATAAGGTCCCCGCGAGGACGCGTGGCCTGGTGCTCGCGCTCACCAGGAGGAATAACATTCGCCAAAAATTGACGACATTCCTCCACATTCAAAAAACGAGTGGCCGGAGTCAACGTCCAGTTAGGCACAAATATGCCACTGGACGACTCCTCGCCCTCAGCCGGGCGCACACCTGAAGGACCAGGATTCGGCTCCGTGGTCACCTGTTTCTCGTTCTCCTCATCATCCACGGTCATATCAACTCCATGACCATACCCCTCGCTAATGTCTGTGGGTGACACCCTTCCCTCATCACCTTCCGGGTCATTCCGCGGAGGAGTAGGGAGTCGCACAGGCGACGGCGATTGCGGCGGAGTTGGAAGACGCGGGGGAGTCGATCCTTTCACAGGAGAAGGCTGGCGATGGGGAGATGGCGGATCTGCCAACACAGAAGTAACAAGCGCATTATCCTGCACGTCAGTACGCGCAGACTCCTCAACCCGCTTTTCAGGGGACGTCGGCCCGATGGGCCCAGTCTCAAACTCCCTGTTAATGGGAGCAACAGTCACATCCTCCGGCGCGGCCGTGCCCAACAACGAAGCTATAAAAAACACAAGGTCATTAGCCAATAAAAAAGAAAAGAAGGGAGAAGCAGGTAACAAACTCACCTAACAAGTCTTCCTCCACAGACCGGACAAGTGCGTCCAGCTTCACTCTCTTCTCAGCGGGCGATGTCAACTCCCCGCTGATTCTCCTCTCCCTACTTGACCGCCTCGAACGCTTCTTTTTCTGCGGAGTTTGTTGGTCCACAGACTGACCCACTTCGGTCTCCACAGTCAAGGGAGCCTGAAGAATCACCCCCTCCACCATGTCTTTCAGCGCAGCTGTTCCCTCATCCGTGAACGCATCTGAAAGTTCAACGTAGCTTCGTTCAATAGGGTTGTAGTTTTGAAGATACCTGCTAACGACCTCATGGTCTAAAATAAAGGCAACACCTCCACTTTGACTACCACCATGCGTCACCCCAGCCCTTGGCTGCCTCACTCGACGGAGCACAAACTCTTCAGACTCCGTCTCCTCTCCGCTGTCGTCCGCAACAAAGGTTGGCAATACTTCTCTCTCGCTTCCGCCTGCGGACGACAAACGCGGAGAAGAGGATGCGCCAGAGTCAGACGACTCATCACTTGAAATAACAATTAAAGGACAACCCGTCCGCATAAACATGTTCAGCGGAGAGGGGTTATCAAATTGAGAAAAAGGCTCACCTGTCTCAGTTATCTGCAAAGGCGCATTGACACCCTCCTGCGCCACAACCTCCAGTTGGGGACGAACAAGCGTGTCCCACGCCTTCTCCAATATATACAGCTCCCCATCCGCGAGCTCTTTGAAGGCGAAACCCATATTATCACCACCCAACAGCACGCTATGTAAACTCTCCACATCTGCAAAAGAACAAAACAAGTAAATACAGATGTAAAGCAAACACACTGAGGAGCGCATCCCGAGAGACAAACCTTTGCCATCATCAGTCAGATGAGGATTACGCCCCCGAATATCATATTTCAGGCTCATCCCCGCCATCACCAACGCCGTCTCAGGGATTTCACACAAATCCACTGGATGCGCAGTAAGAGTTTGGAACCAGTCTTGGTCTTTGTAGTCAATCAACACCGCCTTTGGCGCACCATCATCCGGGTCCAACCGACCCATCACAATAGGGATAACACCCTTGTTGATCAAGAAAAACTTAGGCTTCCAATCACGAAAGCTCTTCACCCCTGCCTTAGCACAGGGAGCCACTCCTGCGCGTGGCCTGCAAGACAGCCAACTCTCTACAAAGCAGAGAGAATAGAAGACATAAAACATGTCAACTAACGGCTCGATCTTCTGAGAATGACAGCAAAACTCAAAGAACATCAGCCGCGACATCAAGCCGGGATGAATCTGGTTAACATGTACGCCTACAGTCTGAATGAATGTCTTCAAAAAACAGGTCACCGGAACCCTAAAATTACAATCCTTGAAGTACGTAGCGTACAACCCAATCTTGCCAACTGGAGGCTCCAAGATGGTCTTATCAGGGGCAGGAGCCTCAATACCATAGCTAGAAGGAAACGCATGTTCCTTCCTAAACTTACGAAACTCTCCTTTTGCCCACACTGCCGTAACTTCGCCGGCGTGTGGTGGCCCTTTTTTAGAACCATCGTCTCTCCTTCTCGAGCCACCACGCTTCTTCTTGGGAATCTGAACAACGTTCTCCATTACAAAAGGATAAAAATCTTTCGAAAAAGGGGAACTAAACTCTTGAGAAATGGAGAAAGAATTTTCTTTTGATAAGGTTTGAAATTTGTAAGTGTGTGAATAGAAGAGAAGGAGGAACGACCCCCTTTTATACGCAAGTCACGTGCCACACAGACGGTTACAGTCGTGTGGCACGACCGACCGATAAGAGTGTGACACGTCAGGAAAGAGAAAGTCAGGGAGCATGCGAAGCGACAGGTCGGGCCCACCTGTCCCTACAACAGTACAACTGTCAGAAACTTTTCGGCTACCAACCTGTCCCATCCGCCCCGCACCCTGACACATCTGATGTGTGCATTAATTACTGACGTGCGCAAGCAACCCACTTGGAATGACGCTGCGCAACGCGCAGCCACATTTAAACAAAATAAACAACTTAACAAAAACACAACAATTTCCTTTTTCTTTTCTTTCCTTTTAGTGCAGCGCCCTGCATGCAACGCATACAGCACACTACACTGGGGGGACTTGAAGAGATAGGGAACCGCGCAAGCGCACGGGCCCACATCTCCACATATGCCAACACAATAAGCCTACGTGGGCTTCTAGAAAGCGGCGCGGGATACCTCGTAATGTGACAGCTAATAACCGACAGGAAAGGGACGTCCAGCCAATAAGAGATGTCCATTCCCTGCTCCACGATCGCCTGCAGGTACGAGGTACAGAATAGCACAAGAAAGGACAGACAAGGACACGTGGACCAATAGCGAAGGTACAGCGCAACGAATGACAACGGCCTAATCGTACAGCCAGCTGTCATTCTCCCCTTGACCAATCACAGAAGACCTCAGGTGGCCTATAAATACCCGATGAGGTCAGACGAAGAAAGGCATGAACAATCAGAGAGAGGGAGAATCATAGTTACGAGAATTAGATTATAGTCGAAGCGCTGTAACAGTAGCAATCGTAGTCCTGTAATAATCATTGAATCATTAATAAGAACAACGTCCTTACTTGTGCTATCATTTTAGTATACTGTTATATTGGTGTTTCTTCAAAGAGTTTTAACGACGTCAATGCCAAGAAGAAATGCGTGCATAACGAGTTAATAGTAAGGACAAAAGCAGTGATTTCTCTAACCTAAAGATGAAAATTGTACTTAGAAACACCATAAGAATGATCTGCGTAATCTACTTTAAATACCGCGTATATGTGTAGTTTTATAGTTTTCCATACTTGAATTTATTTAATATATTTTATGTCCGTGACCATTCAACCTATTTACTATAACTCGTATAACTTGCTTACATATTGATTAAAACTCATATAATCGATCACACGGGTTGTGTTTACATTACACCTTTTTAATTGTGGCACGATTAAAGTTTGTGCATTTAGAAGGAATAATAATATGAATTGTTTATAGGTTTATAATTTCAGCACGACTGCTGAAAATGATTGACATCGGTAATTTTGAGTTGATAAGAAATAGTTTAGAAAAAAGAATAGGGTTGGTGATGAAAGCCCTACAACAAACCGGTTGACGATAGTGGGTTTGTTCAATTCTGTACGTCAAAAGCTTTTTACTAATTTCTATCCATGTTAGTCAACGTGTCCATTATTTGAAATGGCCTACAATACCCCCTAGTTTTCACCAATTCCTTTACTCAAATTATAATATTATTATTTCATATATATTCGTCACAATTTCTTTTTTTTTTTTTTTTTTTTTTTTTTGAACGGCCAGAATGGTCACGAATATTTTAGAATATTATTTGTATTTTTATTATTATTTTATATATTAATTGATAAACATATTTTCTCTAGTATATTGACACATAGCCACATAGGGAATAATTAATAGGAAAATAATTTTACATTTAAAATAGAAAGAAAGTGTTAAAATTAGGACCAGAAACACGTGTAGAGTGTAGTTACCTAACTCTACCACGTAACCAGCTTGTTTATTATTTTTATTCATTTGTAGTTTATTCCTTTTAAGTAACAACATAGGTAGAGCTTATTAGGAAGATGTAATCGAGTGGACCAAATAGGTTCGCCATAAATTTAAAATAGAGATAAGTATGCACGAGGTTGAGTCTCAAAAATATTATATATATACTATGTGTGTGTATATATAGAACAATTATATATTTATATAAACAAGCAAGGTACCCACGCAATACGGCGGGGAACACATGTGCTGTCAACGGTGTGCATGATTTAGTTCGGTTCGGTTATTAGCCTTAACTGAAACCTGAAGTCATTGGTTGATTGATCTTGTTAACCAATCGGTTAATTAATTCAATTTATTTGGTTAGATTGTCAGTTTTCACTTCGTTTCAATTAATTTTGGTTGATAAATAAATCCAAACAAGCCGAAATCAAACAGAATTGGCTCAACTTGACTCGTTTACACCCTAAACTTCTAATCATTATCTAGTCATACACAGCCTGGCTCAATGGGAGTGAAACAAAGCTAAAGCTTTAGGCCCCCACTTTATAGATAGGTAATTTTAAGCTTTCAAATTGTTGGCATTTAGGAGGTTTGTGATACCAAGAAGTTTAAGAAAGCCGCGGTCATGCGAGATGATTGGTAATTAATTATGCATAACTTAAGTTTGGGGTAATAAATAAGGCTTATTTTCTCAAATAAAAACCAAGTTACATCTGGATAATGGGTAAGTAAGCAACAAGCTACGTCGCTATCCTTTAAATTTTATAAATTTCTATCGTATTTTTTTAGTAGAGGGATTATTTCAGTATTCCATGTATTATTTAAATTTTTGTGGTAATTTAAGAACTCACGTCAATCACAAATTATAAGTAACACTTATTTATTCAAATTGAATGATGACATTTAGATAAATAATTTAAACCTGTTGTTATTAGGGTGTGTGTAGTGGGCGTTTTGGGTGGGGCGTTATTGCCCCATAGCGCCGGGAACACCGCCCCCGCCGACGCTATGGGGGCGTTTTGAGCTTGAAGCTTATGGTGATAGCGGGCGTTTTGTGTAGGGAAGGAGAGAGAGACCGTTGTTTTTATTATTATTATTATTATTATTATTATTATTATTATTATTATTATTATTATTATTATTATTATTATTATTAGGGTTTGGGAATTGGGGGAAAAAGATTGAAGAAGAAAAAGAAGAGGGTTGGAGGCAAGGATGAAGAAGAGGGTTGGAGGCAAGGATGAAGAAGAACTAGGGAGGTGGGGGTGGTGCCGCCACTATGCGGTGGTTGAAGGAGGAGGATGAAGAAGATCCTCTGCTTTCTCTCTCTCTCTCATATGGATATGTGTGTGTGTGTGTCACTAAGGTAAGGGATGGTTGGGTTGGTTATAATAATAATAATAATAATAATAATAATAATAATAATAATAATAATAATAATAATAATAATAATAATAATAATAATAATAATAATAAACAATGATTACCAATCATTTATAACCCCCTCATAACCCCCCATTTCCACTACACCCTATTTTTCCATAACCCCCACATAACCCACCCTTCTATTACTTTTTAATATTTTAATACCATAACCCCCACATAACCCCCCACCACTACACACACCCTTAAATTAATAGCACACAAAGGAAATTGAGTCATTTTCATTGAGTTTTTTTTAAAGTCCCTCTTTAGAGGGAGATAATATTTCGTGATTCCTCTTTGTATTCTCTCCAAAAGTTCAAAATCACTACATTCCTAACCTAAAAAAAAAAAAAAAAAAAAAAAAAAAGCAAACAAAAACTTGTTAGCATTCTTAATCCTAGAAAAAAAAATGCACATATATTTTGCTTCATAGTTTCTCTACTCCATCAAATCACTGTCAACAATCTTTTACAGTAATTGTGTTTCTCTCTTGTCCCTTATGATCATATCTAAGGTTTTTGACTATATAAAGAATTCATGAGTTCAAGAAGGCGTTTCATAGAAGACGATAAACTACATTGAAGGAATCACTAGAGTCGTGAATTTTTTTAGCTATAAGTAATGTACATTTGTGAATGTTCAATATGGATATGGAGAAACAAATAACGCTACTCGAAAACAAGGATGATTATATGGTATTTGTTATCATTATGAAATGATTTATTTTTTGCATATTGATCTAATCTTCTACCTACATATTTGTATAATAATATGCAATAAAAAACATATGTTTTATATTCTAATGTATAGCATCTTTGAAGATAATAGGAATCTCTTATATGATATTTGTTTTTAATGAACTGATTACTATATAACAAATCTTCAACATATGTTCATATGAATATATGATATTTGAAGTTTATCGTTATGCCATTTGGTTTAACAAACACCCACGCTTCATGGATTTAATGAATTGTGTGTATCAACCAATATTTGATCAGTCAGTCATCACTTTATTTGACATTAAATTGGCATATTCACAAAAGAAGAATAAGATCATATCGCCATCTATGCAAAATCCTCAGTTTCAAGGAAGGATAAGTTTTATGACAATTATCCTTGACGCATACTGTGGTTAAAAGAAGTGTATTTCTCTGTTCTTGATCTATGAAGGATAAGCAACCTTGATGTAAATGACCAACAAATAAAAAGGTTGTGGTTTAGTGCAAGGGCACACGACTACACAGCCAAGTGGTGCATAGTCGTGGCCTTGGCCTATGTATAAAAGTCGCGTCCAACTTTTACTAGTGTAATATTGTGCAATGCTAGGTTGTTTTTAAAGGGTCTTGAGCATCGGTCCACGGTACTAACACATCATGTACTCATTTACGACGGGTAATGTATACGCGTGCGTATATACCAAGTAAAACACCTCAAGATAACAAATGCCTAAAGCTTTTTAGACCACATGTGGTTTCAACTTACAAACCATAATTTGGTTTTAACTTGCATCCAACGTTTTCATAATATACTCGACGCTATAACTTTAACTTCTGGATAAAGTTCAGCATCTAATTCAACCTCTACTTTGGCAATGCTAAAACTCTTATGTTAATAAAGCTTCTAAGTCTTTAATAACTGAAGACTCTACACTAAGCCGAATACATCTGAACCGCCTAACAATAGTCATCAGATGAAAATATTTATTAGCGACAAATGAAATAAACCATTCATCCCAAACAAGTCGAAAGTTAAAATGTCCATCCCAAGTTCACACACGAACAAGTCAAAAATTCAAAAAACAACACGACCAAAAAGAGCTTGTTTTCAACCATATACCCGTCACCAAGCTACACTAACCGCCATAATACGGGTCAGGTCTTAAACATATAAGCATAGACCAGAGAAAATGGGCTTATGATATTCATTCAACAGAGCTAAACTTGCTTCCAGCTATGGACTTTCACAATGTATTTACAGTTGTATTTTTGAATCTAAGGTCCTCTTGATTCCCTTATCACCCATCCATAAGCTGTTGATTATATGTATCCATAGATCTGCAGCAAAAAACGACGTAATATGAAATCACGTTTAATTTAACTGGATATATTCTCACTTAAAACTTTCAAAAGTTGAATTAAGAAAGTAAAGTTGTTTACCATTGTTGGTTCTTCCTGAATTCAGTCAAAACTGGATATATATTCTCGAATGCGGTGTAAGTCTCATCCCTGACCTGAAAATGTAAAAATAGCGATGAAAAAAGATAGGGGATAGTAAAATAAAAAGGAGAATAAAAGATAGACATTGGGTTCGATAATCATACCTTGGCTCCTGTAAGAACAATTTTCCCAGAAACAAAGATGAGCAAAACGATTTTTGGTTGTTTCATTCGATAAATCAATCCTGGGAACAGTTCTGGTTCATACTGTACGAACAATCAGTATGAAGATAACAAGAGAATGCTGGTGGATATAATACTTGTGTGTGTGTCAGTGTTGTAAAAGGGCTAGGCGCTAGGCAGGCGGTGAGGTCCAGCCTAGGGACTAGTCGGGACTAGTCGGGACTAGGCGAAAATTAGGCGGAATTAGGCGTTTTGGTATTTTATACGTATTATATATATATACACACAAATTTAGGGGTTTTTTTGAAAATATGTTAAGATATATACACATAATACTTAGAAATTAAAAGTTTTAGGAATAAAAGTAAACTAATAAAAGATAGAGGGATTAAATTTTTACATACACAAACTAGTTTTACATAAAAATTAAGAGTTTTAGGAATAAAAGTAAACCATTAAAAGATAGAGGGGCAAATGTGAAAATACCTAAAACTTATTTAACCCTAAAAACACTAAAGATAGAGTTCAGCCGCCTTGCTTCTTCTTCTTCCTCCCTATCAGCAGCAGGTCTTCTTCAGCTCCTCCCTGTCAGCAGCTGGTAAGTTTCTTCTTACTCCTGATATCTTCTTCTTCCTCCTGATATCTTCCGCCTAGGCCCGCCTGGACCACCGCCTAGTCCGCCTATAGCTCGCCTAATCCTCAAAAGGCCTAGGTCACCGCCTATGGCTAAATTCCGATATGTATGGCCGCCCAGCGCCTAGGCGCCGCCTAGGACGCCTTTTACAACACTGGTGTGTGTATATAAATGAAAACATTTTATTATGAACTCACACTTGAAAAGGCACCGTGAGAGTACGCGAGGCCTTCAAGTCTAATGGGAAATTTAACATCGCATGAACCAACAATGTTTTGAATCTTGAAATCCTACAAGTCGTCATAAAAAAGTTACGTACAAAAAAGGACAAACACATATAAAAACAGGCTTGTGATAAACAATGAATACCTTGAATTTGGCTGGAAACCCAAGTTTTTGAATGATCCGAGCATACTAAAGAACCAACATTAGGCAAGGTTAAATAAGAAACAAAACTATCGCATAAAATATTATATAATGGCTATAAAATGGGTGTCATCCTCTTCAACTACCTTCCGTGCAGCCAGTTTTGACTGTTGTTCACTCTTAGCTCCTGTACAAACCTGAACCGGTAAATTGTTAATAAATGATCGCATTTAGTTTTCAGTATCTATTGCTGTAAAAGTAATCATTCAGCAGAGAAACAAACTATAAACATGCATACCATGACTCAAAGCAAAGTTAAAACATTTACATTAGAGGGAAACGAAAAATCTTACCATCTTTCCAGAAGCAAAGATTAAAGCCGTTGTTTTTGGATCTCTTATTCTCATGATAACAGCAGCAAAACGCTGAAGAACATTGAAAAGATAATTGTATCATCAACAATTCAACATATATAATCTTCTAAGTTACATCTACCAGCAAGAATACTAGTATTTCATACATTTATAACATCACTCAATGTTGTAAGAATCGCTAGGCGCTAGCCGGTCAGTGAGGCACCGACTAGCGATTAATTGAGATTAGTAGGGATTAATCGTGATTAATCGGATTGAGATTTTATATGTAATTTTCAGTAATGTATACATATACATACACACATTTTATATGTAGTTTTTTACTTTTTTAGTAATATATATCCTCGATTCATATGTTTAAGTATATAGGATTAATCGCCATAATTTACAGGTTTTGATGGAAACCTGACCAAAACTTACAGATTTTGGCCGGAATTTGTCTTGAATCGCTAGACAACCACCAACTAACGATTATTCGGAGGCTAGGTGGGATTTTTACAACCATAACATCACTATATTCAAAAACCTCTTACAAATAGTACTGTAGCATCCGACCCCTTATACCAATCAATGTTGTCTGCTTTGCACATAAGAACCTCATAAATTTGTTTATAGTTATGCAAGTGAAAACTTCCAATCTAAGCACACTTAATTGTTGAGTTCTACTCTCTACTCTCATCCAAAACGCGTTAATGTTATTTTATAACCGACATTCATATGTCTAAGGTGTCACAATTATAATCAAAAGTATCAAACAACTAAAGACGATCACACATCAAGCAGCATTTCAAGTACAACTAACTAACCCTCTTCAGGTGTTATAACAAAATGTTAGCTCTTTACATATACACAATCATACACAAACAATTTAATACAACAAAGATTACCTTTGGATTATACTCTGCATTTCGAGCCTGCAACGCAATCGCCTTCAAGTCAAGCTTACAATCCAAATTAACAGTAGACACAATATTCCTAAAACATAATAATAAAAACACATAAATTCCAGACCCTTCATTCTAAAGATTAAAAACCTATCTAATAACCCTAATCAAAACATCAATTATCCGTACAAAACCACACAAACATTAACAATAACCATCACACACAACACATACTGAAGAGTTGGGACAATCCCAGATGGGTGTTTGGAAAGATCAACCGGCTGGCTACCCTCCAACACCTGATCTGCCATAAATCCCCGAATCGGCCCGAAACCGATTAATCGAAAACAAAATACAAATAAAACGTGGAGTTTGATGAATTAACAACGGATAGGATTGGAGGGGTTTTTAAAAAAGGAGTGAAAATTCAAAAAAAGGCTTCTTTTATATGAACAGATGATGATTTATAGAGAGGGTTTCAAAGAGATATATGATGGGTTGGGTTTGTGTGTGTTGTAGATCTGGAGGCGGTGAGGATTAAAGGGGTGGTGTTAGGTCTTGGTTTTTATTGTGTACCGAAAATGTCCTTGGAGATTTTTTGGTTGTGGCTGTGTGGTGAGGGTGTGATTGTAATTTTGTGGGTTTTGTGGGTGGATGGTCTAGGGTTACATGGTTGTGAGTTAATGTTTAGTCACGTGCTAATCGGATTATGCCACGTGGAGATGGTTAAGATGGCTAGGTTATTGTTGGGCTGGAGGCCCATTACTTTGAGGTGGATTAAGTTTTAGCAACCTAAGGAACCATCATTTTAGCCCATCAAATTGGTGTGAAAGGAAAATGTCCAATCTATCAAATTGATTAGGGTCGGGTTACAAATCGGTTTGGACAAAAACCGGTTTTAACTGGTTTTTATTTGCTTATTTTTAAATTGGTTTGAGCTATACATCGGTTTCAAAGGACGAGACTATGAACTGTTGCCGAACCTACAAGTTGGGTCGGCCCAAACCGGTTTGGGGGATTGATTCAGGTTGGGAATCAGTTTGGCGGGCCCAAATTAGTATTTTTACACCTCTAACTTTAGCTCTCTTTTAAGTTCTAACTTTTAATATGTTGCAAACCGGTCAAACTCATTTTTTTTTTCAAGATTTTTTTTTTAATTTCTTAAACCATCTTCTTTTAATTTTAGTAGTATAAGTTAATCATGATTTATGAAAATTGGAGCATTTTTTAATTAAAAATTTGTATATTTTATAGGTTGTATATCTATATCTATACTACTATATAGTGTATGCTGGACGGCTAAAGTGGTCATTTCACCTTTATTTTCATGGGTAAAGTAGTAATTTTATTAATTTGGTAAGACATTTATGAGAACAATAAATACTTATCAAATTTGACCAACTACAATAAATGTGACCTCTTTGTTTCTTGTTGTACTATACCTTCCACTCCGTTTCTTTTTTTCAGACACCACATGATTAACAAAAAGAATTGTGTATTAGTGTGTGTAGTTTGAGAGGAATAACACGTACTGAACTATTGTTTTATGGAGGGAGAATGGTGAAATACACGTATGAATCCACGTGTAAGTTGGAAAGAGTGCGTAAGATTTGAGGTACAATAATTAAGTATTTGATCGTAGATATTAATGTTTTGCTCATGTTATTATAAAATGTTTTATAAATTAATTAGTATAATATTTACTATTTAGAGTCGGTCAAATTAACAAAATAATATAATTTAATAATAATAATAATAATAATAATAATAATAATAATAATAATTTGTAAACACGTAGAAAAAAATGAAAAAAAAAAAAACGAAATACAACATTTGCTCGGTGACATGGCGTAACGCACGTTGTCCGTATCTGCCTGCATTCTTAATTGTTTCTAACTAAGTTAACGTGGCACGTCTTCTTTTTGGCCACTTTTATTATATTATTTTTATTGAGACTAATGAAATATGTTTCATGAGACTTGATATTCACTCAATTCACAACGTATTTTTATTAATTTTAAATATGTTTCAGGCAATTGACAGGTTTGAAGCTATATTCAAGGATCTACTCATTGCTTCAAAAGCTGCTTCGCAAGGTGTGTTTACTAGACCACTTACATATGTTATCTATTGATTGTTATACTATAAACCTAAGCCTAATGTATATGGTTGCACCAGCCGAATATCCTATCCCAGAATTAGTCACCAACTTAACATATATAGCTAAAAGTACAAACCTAATGTCATTTGTAGGTCACATTATCACTAAGATAACATATTGTCACATAAATAAATATGGCTAACAACTAACATGGAATTTAGTAGGAATAAAGAATAACTTATTAAAGGTGCACCACAAGGCACAACACGAAGGTATTGGCACACCCAAGCAACAGGGATAACGAAAGCGGGGTCTACACTACAAATGTAGTGTACCGAGAGGTTTTACAAGACTAACTGCCATTACCTACATCAAAACAAAGGTACATCACTACAATCTAGCATACACATTATTGTGTTTAAAAGTATTTATTCAAATCATTATCTTCACTTATGTTTTTTGTATTCACATAACTCTATAGTCCAATTTTATTGTTTCACACTTTGAGTTACTTTCACATCAAATCTATAGTAATAGTCGTAATAATAATAATAATAATAATAATAATAATAATAATAATAATAATAGCAATATTAGTGGTACCAATAGTAATAATAATATATATCATCACTATATAGTTATATCTCCTACGGTTATCTCTTTTTGCCAATAAAACAAGTCTTAAAGCTGCACGTCCAAGTCTTAAAACTAAACATATCAATTATACATATATATACCAGTTATGTATAGCCAAACATCATGCAGCCCCGCCGCAACGCGCGGGTTCCTGCTAGTATATTTAAAATTCATTTTATTTACTACTGCATCTGTATGTATTTATTGATCACTTAATGCACTATAGTTTTTATAATTTTACAGTCAGTGTATCTATTCATTACCTAATATAAATATTCAACGATATACATGGCTGGTTCTTCACTAGGGTCAGACCGGGCATCGGCCCACCCAGTTTTTTTTGTTTCGTAGTGTAAATTTTACTGAAAATTTCCAAAATTTTTTATATGTATTGAGTCCGGCTCTACTAGGTTTTTCATTCAAGATCCACCATTGAAGATATACACCAGTACAATTTCTAAAGACTTCATAATATATTGGTATTCATCAATAAATATAATAACTTTAGTGATTCTCGTTTATAACGGTAACTAGTGATATTTTGTTTAAAATTGATAAGCTTTAAGGGAAAACTGTTGAATTGAGTGAAGGAGCTACATAGGACATGAGGCCCATTACAAGTCAATATGTAAACAATATGCAATTGCAGGCCAGAACAAATTGGCGTCACTTAGGCCCAAAGGTTAACAAAAGGATTTACAGCTTATTTCTTCCGTTTGCTTATATCACGGGTATGTTTGGCATTGGCAAGGAGCTTTTAAGAGTTTTTAGGAGCTTCAAGCTTCAAGCTTTTAAGAAAAAACTCCTACTTAATGAAAAGCCTTGTTTGGTTGAAGGGGCTGGAAGCTTTTAGGTTAGAGAAAAAACTTTACAGTGAAAAGCTACTAGTAGTAGCTTTTAAGAAAAAGCTCTACTAGCTACAATCTTTTAAGTAGTAAATGATACAAATACCCATTTTATTTTAAAAATAAAATAAAAACTTTCTTTACAAGCTTTAATTATACCTATTTTGGTCATTTTATACATTTTATTAAAAGCTCCAGCTACTCTGCCAAACACCAAAATATATTTAAAAAGCTTTCAGCTACCAGCTTCCAGCTATCAGCTTGCAGCTACCAGCTTCCAGCTAACAACCTCCAGCTAGTTTTGCCAAACATACCCCACCTTTGGGGTTTGGTGGGATCTTGAGCAGATCTCTAAATGATTGAGAGAAGTAGTTTCATATATCGATGTTGAGCATTCACATCAGGTTTACTCTCTTCATCCACCAAATTACATTAAGGGGAGACGGGGCGCTACCAGAATTGGTCACGGGTACCCACTACCAGCACGGTAACACCGCCGCCACCCATGCTGGTAGTGGTCCCGTGAACTAAATTTGGGTTCTAGTTACCGTGCTGGTTCACGGATGTGGCACAAACTTTCACACAATTTTATTCTTTTTTATAGTTTAGTCTCTTCTTTCTCTCTCCCTATTCTTTAGTTGCAAGTTTTTTTTTTTTTTTTTAAATCTCTGTTAAAGTTGAAAGGAAGATAAAAATGAAGGTGGTGATAAATATAAGTTGTGTTTGTATAGATGTGTAGTGTGTGTGTGGAGTGTATAGAGTCTACCTACCTTGTTTTTAATTTATTAATATTAAATTAATAAAAGACCAAATAACAATTGCTTTTCTTTTTTAAACTGTGTAAGTTTTTTTTTTATTATTATTATTATTATTATTATTATTAAAAGTGTGAAAATAAATGATAGTTTGGTAAAAAAATCAGTGGAGTGTTGCATATAAAAAAAATGTTTCAGTGAAAGAAATTAGTGAAGTGATGTGGCAGTGCAGGATTGGTAGAAATCAGTGAAGTGAAAACAGTTTCAGTGGAGCCCCCCTTGTGCCCTAACACTCTGTTCCAGAGTTTCATTAAAGGATGGAAGAGAAAGGATCTCCCTCCCCTTCCTTTCCCTCCGGTTCCTTCTAAATTGGAAAGATTGAAAATCACACTAAAAACATCTTTATTATCCTTCTCATTCCCTCCTACAAAAAACTCTGGAACACATTTTCCCCCCACTTTCTTCCCAATCCTTTCTCTTCCATCCTTTAATGAAACTCTGGAACATAGTGTAAGAATAACTAAATTTTCACTCTTTTTAATTAAATAATATACTTTTATATTTTTTATCATTATTTTGTCTCTCTTCTCCACTCACAACCCCTTTAAAAAAATAAAAAATAAATAGGGAGAAACAACATTCCCCAAATATAATGATAAATGGTAACATTCTCTCTCCTCCACTCACAACCTCATTGGTTATTTGGTTACTTCTTGACCAAGAGTATTGTTGTATATTGTCGGTTATTACTTGACCAAAGACCATTTGTTACATCTTGACCAATATCATAGTTTCCTAGTTTTATTTTGTGTTGCCGGGTACAACTCACAACGATCAACTAAAGTATTGTCGGGTACTCTGTACGCGGCTCCCAATGGCCGAAAGGGGCCCCAGACGGACTCTAGTCCGTACGGACAGAGCCCTTCGGCCTAAGGGCGGAGGTATGTTATCGGGGAGGTAGTCCCGGGACAATAGTCTATTTTCAGTTGTATATATACATGTATACATAGGTTTTTCAAGTGACATCAATGTTTTTTCGATGGTGACTACATTAGACCCACCCAATTCCAGTTAAATGAGCTCAACTCTAATTTGTAAGTAAATACAAATATAACTTTTTACAAGCCCACTCCACTAATTAAAAACCCAAAAAAAAAAAGTGATAGTAACATACCAGTGCGGCTGTGGCGTTGTGCCTCCAACCGAACCGACTAACGCTTCCATTCCTTTAAACCCTATCATCATGAACGATTTTTGCATTTGTTACATTGAATAAGAGTTCTTCCAACAAGTTTCGGTTGAAGATGTAATGCAACGTTTTCAAAAGATGAAAACTCGTGGAACAACTGTAAGTATTGTTTTTTTTTTTAATTCATATGACCATCGAATTTATATTATGCGTTTTTTTAATTTTTAATGGCGATGTTTTTAATTATTATATCATATTTTTATTATGTGGTCAACTTTGACCCGAACCATCAAACCGACCCACCCGAAAATTTTTATGTCCGGTTCTACCAAATTAGAACGTCTAAAATAGTGACATCATTGGAAAAAATTCCTAGATCCGCCACTGCTTCGGCCCACCCGTCTCCTGTTCCAGGGAAAACCCGGCCAACAAACCCGCCCGAAGGCACGACGGTTGTGAACCGGTAAAACCTGGAGGGATCAGGAGTCGAACCCATGACCACAAGGGTCAAGGGTCTCTCCATCACTTCCCAACCACCTACCCCACCACAAGGGTGGGGGTATCCATCACATGCCTCCCGTGGGAATCGAACCCGGCTCCCCCCAAGAAGAGAACCGACCCTTTTACCACTAGGCTACATGATCAGGATCATAGTCTCCTAGTTTAGCTCTTTGTATTTTCCCACATATAGTTCCTTCATCGTAAAATTCATACACATTCGAATACCATTATATTCTATTCAATTACAATGGATCAAATTTTGAGAATGTTCTTTAGGTAGCCAAAATACGCCGCAAAGCCGTTTTAGTAAAAAAAATTTTTAAAAAAAAAGCCTTTTGAAGATATAAACCAAGGAGCTACCATAGCTATTGGTTGGTAAATTTAAACTAGAACTTTGAGAGTCATTGTATAATTTAAAGATACTTAAACACCTCTAACGTAACAAAATCACAAAAATATGTTTCTAGCAACAAAGACATACTTCTTTTTCGGTGCATTTCAAGCTCGGTGGTTATCTATGGCATTACAACAACTGCTTCTACTTTTCAGATAAGACTTTAGTTCTACCCATAATATTATATCAATATTCATCCTTATTTTATTTTTGTTATCATCAAATGCACATGGAACTTGTGCAAGACCAATTTATTGGTTGGTTTAACGATCACCAGCTTAACTCATTCTAATAAATAAATAATTAATTGGTTAATTATTCAATCATATGCATTTTTCTTGGTAATATGCATGTTTAATGACGGATCTTGAACAAAAAACATGGTAGAGCCGGACTCAATACATATAATTTTTTTTTTTTTTTTTTTTGTAAATTCTCGGCAAAATTTACACTATGAAGCGAAGGGTGGGCCGAGGCCTCGTCTGGCCCGTAGAAAGACCCGCCCATGTGCATGTTGTAAACATACATGTGATATCGGTTTCTTTTTCATCAGCGGATAGTGATGCATCGAGTCATTTGGTAAATTAGTCGTCGTTGAGTGCCGCAGCCCATATGCATGAAAAGTTTTTCGGGTCGATCAGTGTACCATTAGAAGATCACATTCACGTAGCCCAAAAGTTGGTTACATTACAGCCTTCTTTTAATCAACTTTGTTTTCTTTACTTTTACTTTTTTGTAACAAACAGGTCAATCTGTTCACTTTCATGGTGGCTGATTTTCATTTCATTTGATTTGAAAATGACATGTTGCATATTCTAGTCCCATATTAGTGGCATTGTGATCAACCAGAACATGTCATTTGGGACTTATATGTTTTTATGTCAGTTTTGAAGATATTGTTGGTGTACCTAGTTAGTGAGGCTTAAGCCACCTACGGTGTGCGCATATAATGTATATATGTGTTGCCCTTGGGGGCAAAAGTAAAGTTGTACTAGTTTTAACGCTATTTTACTAATTTCGTGAAAATAACGTTAAAAACGACGGACGGTTAATTATGCATCATGTGGTGGCGTGGATGGCCAAAAGACAAAGGGGTACATGCACCGATCGGGTTTGTTCCGATTGCTAAGTGTTCTGTGCCTTATGTCCAAGGCTTGATACCAAACCACATCGAGCCGGGGTCTCACTGGAAGCAGTCTCTCTATTCTTAGGGGTAGAGGTAAGGCTGTATACATCTTACCCTCTTTAGACCCTAACTTAGCTTTACTATAGGTCGGATTAACTGAGTATAATGATGATGATGACGACCTAGTTAGTGGGGCTATGGGAATACTTCCATTATGTCAATGTTTATTTTGGTATGCAATCAAAATTAACAAAATGCTTAACTAAATAGTTTCCAATCATTTAATTGCATCATTCTTCATGTTTGCTAAATTAGTACCACTACCAGAAAAAATGGCTTTTGCAACACTTGTTGGCGATAACTCTAATAAGTTTTATAATTGAAGAGATATGTACTCGTGCGTGCGCACACGCACGTCAGCAGAGCCACAACAGAAACCTTCTGGAAGCCTAGCACGTTTCATAGTACATGCCAACTATCAGCCAACAAGGAAAAGGACATGCAGCCAATCAGGGGCCGATATTCCCTGCTCCACGATCACACTTAGAGAATTCTGTGATAGTTGAGAAAGAGTGATTATAGTCGAAACATTGTATGCGCTTGTATTCGAGTATTTGTAATCGTCCTAGCAATCATCAATAAAATTATTTCTTCATTGTGCTCGTCTATATAGTTGTTAATCTAGTGTTTCCTCAATAATGAAATCAAAGTTGTTAAGTTTTAAAGATATGTATATCGGCTAGAGTAATTTTGTTTATTTAGTTATGCTAGAATTGGAGTAGGATTAGACTTTGATTTTCTATAGAATAACTACCACATTATAATTGTAATAATTAGGTTTCTCTCAATTTTGTTGTAAAAAGTGTGAGACAGGGTGTCTCCAAACCTTTGGTGTACATGTTTTCTTTAATCCAATAATTTCCAACAACACTCCCATGTTAGAGGAACACGAATCATGTCACGTGCATAGTTATCAAGGTGATAGGCGCACTTAAGGCGCATAGGCCTCGCCTGGAGCCTAGGCGCGAAGCGGCAAAAGAGCGAGGGCATGAGATAAAAAAAGCGAACAAAGAATATAAAGTAAAAATATATTAAAATAATACTATTTTTCATATAGTTAGTATCAAAAGTATTAAAATCTTGATTTATTAGTGTATAGAAGTAGTTTTCCTTAAATAAAAGTAGAAACCTGGCTGGAATCTAGCCATAATTTAACGAATTTGGCTGAAAACTATTCGAAATTTGGGAATCTAGCTTAAATGTGCGCCTAAACCATCACCTAGAGAATTAAAGCACAATTTCCTCAACTCAAAACGTAAATATATCCTCTCGCCTAAAAAATGAGTCTAAGCACAAGTGGCGATAACTTTTAACAACTATGATCACGAGTAGAAAATTTAGATGTCAAATTCGTGTCACAAAAGACCATAGTGACGTAGGGGTGGGAATTAGCAACTACGTCTAGAAATGACCTAACTATTTCTATAATTTGCAACAATAACCTTGAGACGAGCAACAAGGTTCACACATGTTCGGGAAATAATCACATACCTAACATGGTGTTGAGAATCATGGTATCGTATACACAGCGGAAGCGGTTAATATTTTTTATAAAAATCGATTATATACAATATATAATGTTGGCCGATTTATATATATAAATATGTAATTAATTTTATTAATCCGATTAATAAAATATTCCCAATTAGGATCTCAGTTAAACGCGTATAAACAAATAAATAATAAAAAAACAACCATAGGGGGTTTAGTAATTAATCTTTGACGACTACACCGGAATTGTAACACGCGGGTTACAACGAATCCTCGCTAGTAGGAAGTTCACACCGTGCACGAACCAACCGGGAAGCAACGCTTGCAAGAGGAAGGTGGTGGTTTGTGGTGGTTGATGGCCGGACCAAAGAAGAAGGAGGCGGCGGTCCTTCTTTAAAGGTGGCGGCCGCAAATTCTTTTGAGAGGAGGCAAGAGATGTTTTGTTTTTATAAAAGTGTCATTAGGGTTTACTCCTTAACCCTCCTTTTATAAAACAATAACTTACATTAAGCCCTCTTGTTAAATATCTTAATACTCCTTAATATTAATCTTATTAATATTAAGTCCCTCAGGTCTAAAACAATTATTGTTTCATAAATAATAATCCATCTACTCATGAACTTATCTGATTCGTGTACCAACGTGTAACTCTTCGGATCGTACCGGGTCGGGTTACATTGACCTCGACTTTTAATTACATCGGACATACTATATATCCAACAATCTCCCACTTGGACGATTTTAATTAAATGATTCAACGTGCGTAAAGTTGGACGCCTAGCTGCATCGCATTGCACCCAACACAGTATGACACATTACAGTCGTCAACTAGTTCTTTAAGTTCAAGTAACACTGTTAGGACAAAGAGGATTGGTGAAACCACTTTTGGAAACCTTAGTCTAATTCACTTCTGTCAATTTTGGCTAAGTATAGAAGTACTGAAGAGAAGACAAGAAACTGCTGAAGAGAAGATATGACAAGTGCTGAAGAAGAAACTTCATCAGAAGTTCTGAAGTCCAAACCAGACAAGTTCACTTCAGAAGTACTGAAGACAAACTACTCATCAGTAGTTTGTCATTCATCAGCACTTAGCATCAGATATTTTCCACCGCCTTTTGTATCAGTAGTTTATTGTTTATTATTACTTTTAGCTGTAATTGTTTGTTTCAATGTTGCAACTTGTGCAACTTATTTCTGATATTTGTATACTTGCTTTATTGGCAAGATACATGTATGTAAACGTCTATAAATAGGAGGCTTCAACCTTCTATTTTAGACATTGATTTTAATAGAAAAATCCTTTAAACACTTTCACTGTTCTATTCCATTTCAGTATTTCTTGTGAATCTGCCTAAGTATCTAATTCTCATTTACTGCTTAGATTCATAATAAATACTTGTCATTATTAGTTTCAAACATCAAGAGGGAGTAATAACTCCTCTTAAGTATAAAAAGTGTTGCTTTAACTTATACATTCCGCTGTGCTTACAATCTGATATACAAGAGCTTGCTAAACACTTAAGTGTCAAAGATAGCAAGTTCTTACTTAAACAAAGAGCATACTGATCCAACAATTGGTATCAGAGCATTGGTTAATCTGATCACATATCAATCTAACAAATTGAGAATCAGACACAAAGCTCTTATTGATACTCAATAAAAGATCAAAAGTTCACTTTTTATCAACATCCATCACTTAAAAGAGTCATCTGACAAATCAATACTCTTTAAAATGGATCCACATAATACTGGTTCTGCCACTAAACCTGCCATGCTTGTAAGAAATGAATACAACATATGGCAAAAGAGAATGGCACATACCTTGTCACAGACCAACACAGGTTGTTGGAGATCTGTGATATATGGTCCTCACAAACTAGTAAACATAAATCTTGAAACTAAAGTTGAGGTTCCTAAAGAACCAAAAGACTATACAGATGATGATTTCCTAAAACTTGAGCTAGATGCAAAAGCATTCTCTATGTTGGCAATGGCTCTCCCAAATGAGATATACTCTGGCCTTTTACATTGTGAAAGTGCCAAAGAACTCTGGGATTGTCTTAAAGAACAGTTTGGAGGAACTGAAGAGGTGATTGCCAACACCAGAGAAATCTTGGCTCAACAGTATGAAACTTTTGCTCACATTAATGGAGAAACTTTAACTCAGCAATTTGAAAGATTTTCCTCATTAATATCTGAGCTAAAACTAAATGGTCAGACCTATACAACTGTATCTATGCTTCATAGATTTTTAAGGTCTTTACCTGACAAATGGGAAACATACTCAATCGTCTTAAGATCTTCACCAGATTTTAGCTCCCTCACGCTTACAAAACTTCATGGGAGATTACTTACTTTTGAGAGAGAAATTGATCAAAAGAAGAAATTACAATCATCTGGTAAAACTGCTGATGACTACCTACCAGGTAGTACAACACTTTTGGGACAAGACTCACCAACTTGATCCTATGGATCTTATGACAACATTGACATAACAACTGGGATCTCATCAGAAAGATCTTTCCCAGGTTATGACAATGATGACCAAAGTCAAACTGCTGATAATCTATGTTTTATCATGGATGATTTGAAAAACTTTAGCAGTGATGACTTAGAAGAAATGGACATTTTACACCAACTGGCCATGCTAAGTATTAAAACCAACAAGTTTTATAAAAGGTCAGGAAGGAAATTTCCAGGATTGACCAGTAATACAAAAATTGGTTTTGACAAATCTAAACTGAGATGTCACAAGTGTCAGAAGTTGGGACACTTTGCTAGAGAGTGTAGAAACTCTAGCTTTAACCAATCACAATCTGGAAATAATTTTAACCCCAATTATAATAGGAATAATGGAACTCAAGGGAGTGCTCATTTTGTACAGGCACAAGCTCCTCAACAGCAATACATGCCACAAGTACAATATGTTCAAATGCTGCTCAACAGATGCAGTGCCAACAATCAATCCCTCCCTTTCCAGCTGCTCAACAACCTCCACAGCCTCAACAACCCTCTCAACAAAGTCTTTTCACCTCAGGGTATGTTGACTGGAGCAGTCTTCCTTTTGACACCACAGAGTGCAATCCTGATGCAGACAACAAGTTGTTTTGACATCAACTGGGAGAACCAGACAATGGCAGAAAGAACTTTGCCTTAATGGCATTTGAAGGTTGTACTTCAAAATCTGCATTGTCACAGGTATCAAAAGAGTCTTTGACAAAACTTTGCTCAAATTCTTGCAAAGAAACTTTTGCTCTCATAAGAGAGACAAATGTGCACTTACAAGGAAAAGCCAATGATTTAGAAAGAAAATACATTCAGATGAAATGTGATTTAGAGAGAAAACTTACTGGTAAAAACAAAAGAAGTCTTTAAATTAACTAACTCAGCTATTGAAACCCAAGCACAAATTAAAATGATGATAGAAGATCTTGGGAATGTCAGAAAAGAGCTTGCTGACACCAAGATCAGTTGTGAAAATGGGTGGATTCTTGTAAGGGGTACCAGCTATTGCTAAACAAACAGAGTGCTTCAAATGTTAAGTTTGGCATAGGGTACCATCATGTTGAAACACCAACAGATTTCTCTCCCAAAACTACTGAAGATGGGAGAAAAATTGTTTCAAATGAAACTTCTGAAGGGAAAGACTGCACATCTTTCCATGAAAACTTTCTAAACAGAAATCCTGGTATTTTCAAAGAAAGTACTTCAGAAGTATTAACAAAATCTAACAACAAGCCATCAGTATTTCATCTACATCAGGAATTGAGACCCTGAAAACTACTGATGAGCAAAATCTTTACACTAATGTCAGAAATTTGCCTTTAGATAAAAACAAAAGGCAAAAGAGTGTGAAATTTGTGGTCTGCTCAACCACAAAACAGAGTTTTGTAGATACAGAAAAGGAATTTAGTTCAATCATAAAATTAAACAACAGGTTGTGGGAAATCAAATCAGAAATGATTATGAAAGAATCTTTAATCCCAAGAAACAACAACCTGAAAACACATTTTCTCAGAAAAAATAAAACCTCAACTAAAATCTTTTTCTCAAAATTCTTTGTCAGTAGTTAGACCTGAATCATCAGCAGTTTCACAAACTGCTGAGATTCAAAAACTAATGAACTTGGTACAACTACTGATGACCAAGGTTGATGGTGGTCCTAAAAAGGATACCACCATGGTTCTTAATGAAAAATCCATTGCCAAAAAGACATGGATTTCTCAACCTGGTCAAAAAACAAACTGTAACTGTTCTCAAGAGCAAACCCAAAGCCAAACAGGCTTGGTTCCTAAATCTAACTAATTTGCTATTGTGTGCAGAGAGTTTCCAGGGGCTTAAACAACATATGGTACGTTGATAGTGGAGGCTCTATGCACATGACTGGATGCAGATACCTGATAAACAATTTTATCAGCCAAAGAGAAGGATATGTATCCTTTGGGAACAATGCTAAGGGATATGTGCTAGGACATGGCAATGTCTCCTCTGGCAAAATACAGTTTGACAAGGTCAATCTGGTTGAAAACCTTGAATACAACTTGCTGAGTGTGTCACAAATGTGTGATAAAGGATATTCTTCCTTTTTCACAAAGGCACATGCAAGATCATCTCACCAAAGGCCAGAAGTTGATAGAGAAGATCATTGAAGATCATACTTTGCTGATTGCCAAAAGATGTGGCAATGTCTATGCAGTGGACATTGAGAAAGACAAAGTATTGAACAACACTGTCTGTTTCTTCTCAGGGCATCAACTTCAGAAACTGATCTCTGGCACAGGAGACTTGGCCATGTGAACTTTAAAACCATAAATAAAGTCACAAAAATGGGCTTGGTCAGAGGTCTAACCTTTGAAAGTATACCAGTGTCAAGAACACTGTGTATCCTGTTTAAAGGGAAAACAGCATAAGTCCTCCTATAAGTCTATTGAAGAATAAAAAAAACTGCATGTCTTCAACTACTCCATATGGACTTATTTGGACCTGTCAAGATTATGAGCCTTGGTAAGAAGAAGTACGCTAGTCATCATTGATGACTACTCAAGATTACATGGGTATTCTTCTTATTCTCCAAGGATGAGGCTGCTGAAATCATCAAGTTCTTCATTCTACAAGTGGAGAAACAATATTCTCTACCTGTCAAAACCATTAGAAGTGATAATGGACAGAGTTCAGGAACAAAACTCTGGATGAATTCTGTTTGTCTAAAGGGATTATTAGACAATACAGTGTTCCCAGAACTCCTGAACAAAATGGTGTAGTAGAAAGGAAGAACAGAACCTTAATAGAGGGAGCAAGAACAATGTTAGCTGATTCTGGGCTACCCTTGTACTTTGGGCAGAAGCAGTTAACACATCATGTTATGTTCAGAATAGAGTTCTTGTGGTCAAGAGACATTCCAAGACTGCCTATGAAGTTCTTCATGGCATAAAGCCCCTTATCTCCTTTTTCAGGGCTTTTGGGTGTCAATGTTTCATCTTGAACATCAAGGATTCTATTTCAAAGTTTGCTGCCAAAGTTGACTCAGGTTACTTTCTTGGTTACTCTTCAACTAGAAAAGCCTACAAGGTTTTTAATTCTCACACCAGGATAGTAGAAGAAACACTGAATGTCAAGTCAATGAGTCAAAACACACTCTTATTCCAGCACATCCTGCTGAACTTTTTGACCTTGAAAACTTCCATTTTGGACCTGAGAAGGCTGTTACTTCATCAAAACCTACTTATTATGGTGACAAAAGGTTTGATGATGAGGATCCCACACCATGGACTCCTCAAACAGTTATCAAGTCAACTTCAAAATCATCAGAAGTTCCCCAAACTTCTGATCAAACAAGTACTGAGGAACAAACTCAAACTTCTGGTTCAGTAGATCCAACTACTGAAGATTAAGGAACATATGAACCAGATATTATAGACCTCAGTAGTTTGTTTGAAGAACATGAGCCACCTACACCTGTCAGTGGTTTACAACAACTGATTAAACACATAGATCATCCACTTGATCAAATCATGGGTGATATAGCTTCAGGTGTTCTTACCAGAAACCAGCTCTCCAACTTTTGCCTATTTTCAGTCTTTATCTCACAGTTGGAACCAAAGAAGTACCAGGAAGCCCTCAAAGACAATAATTGGGTGCAAGCTATGCAAGATGAACTGCTTCAGTTCAACAAGCAACAGGTCTGGGAAATCTGTCCTTACCTCCAAACAAGCAACCAATTGGCACAAGATGGTTTTCAGGAACAAACAAGATGAAGCTGGTATGATAATCAAGAACAAGGCAAGACTGGTAGTTCAAGGGTACTCTCAAGAAGAGGGAATTGACTATGATGAAACCTTTGCTCCAGTTGCAAGGCTTGAGGCATCAGGTTATTTCTGGCCTATGCCATTTCCAACAAAATTAAAGTTTATCAAATGGATGTAAAAAGTGCATTTTTGTATGGAAAGATAAAAAGGAGGTGTATGTCTGTCAGCCACCTGGGTTGAGGATCCTTCTCATCCTGAGTGGGTGTACAGACTGGACAAAGCTCTTTATGGGCTCAAACAGGCTCCAAGAGCCTGGTATGATACACTCTCCACATTTTTACTCAAAAATAACTTTACAAGAGGTGCCATTGATAAAACTCTTTTCATTAAACATGTTGGAAATCATGTCCTACTTGTTCAAATTTATGTTGATGACATCATTTTTGGTTCAACAAACACAAAACTGTGTGATGATTTTAAGAAACTCATGCAATCAAAATTTGAGATGAGTACCATGGGAGAACTGCAGTACTTTCTGGACTGCAGATCAAGCAACAAACAAATGGAACTTTATACATCAATCAAAATATGTTAAAGAATTATTAAACAAATTTTCTTTAAAAGACTGTAAATCATGTTCCACTCCCATGACACCAATCACACAAGTTGAACCTGATGATCAAGGAAAACAGGTTGATCAAACCATGTACAGATGCATGATAGGTTCCCTTTTATATCTAACTGCTTCTAGACCAGATATTATGTTTTCAACATGTGTCTGTGCTAGATATCAATCAGCACCAAGGGAATCACACCTTATAGCAGTCAAAAGAATTTTCAGATATCTGAAAGGAACTCCAACACTTGGAATTTGGTATCCTGCTTCAAGCAATACCAAGTTATCAGCTTTTTCAGATAGTGACTATGCAGGGTGTAAGATGACAAGAAAGTCAACATCTGGTGTTGTCAATTCTTGGGTAACTGTCTAGTGTCATGGCAATCAAAGAAGCAAACATCTGTTGCAACTTCAACTGCTGAAGCTGAATACATTGCAGCTGCAAGTTGTACATCACAGATACAATGGCTCCAATATCAACTTCTTGATTATGGAATCAAAGAGACCAAGACACCTTTGTTTGTAGACAGCAAATCTGCCATTAGCATCATTCAAAATCCGGTACAGTTCTCAAAAACTAAACATATTGAGATCAGGTACCATTTCATAAGAGATTGTGATTGCTAAAAAAGGCAAGATTGAAGTGAAGCATGTAGCAACAGCTAATCAAATAGCTGACATCTTCACAAAACCCCTTGACACATCAACATTTCAGAAGTTAGTATCCATGCTTGGGATGCTAATTTGTTTATTTTATTGTTCTGCACAAATTTTTCATTTTCCCACTTACAAAAAGACAAAAAGTCTGAAACAAAACTTCTGAAAAAGAGAAAACTACTGATGAACAAAAACATCAGTATGGGAATAATTTCTGAAAAGTGTATAACTTCTGATAAAATAACCTTCAGAAGTTATGAATAAAAGTATTTATAAAACATTTCTCATCAGCTGTTAAAACTACTGAAGAGGAAATGGGAACTACTGATGAAGATAATCCTTCATCAGCAGTTTAGTCAAAAAGGGCAAATCTGACTTTTCCCATCATCAGAAGTTTTGACCTAGTCGGTTTTAAAACTTCTGATAAAGAGATTTTTTTAACCGAGGCGGTTTAAAAACTTCTAATAAAGAAGATCCAAGCGGTTAAAAACTTCTGATAAATATCTTTTTTCAACACTTATCCTTTCAAACTAAAAAATCCCTCCTTCTCTCTCAAAAACTCTCTTACAAACCTAAACCTGCAAATCAACTGTTCGATCAACAAAAACCCAAACCACATGGCTCTCGTTCTAAAAACAGGGTCACAATCAAAGGGCCTTTCTTGAAAAACAAGAAGGCTGGACCCAATACGATGAGATCATTGATCTTGTCGTAAAATCCCAATATTTTACTGCTCTCACAATCGACCCACCAATTCATACCGAAACTCTCAATGAGTTCTGGGCTAATGCTGAGACGGTGACGGCTGATGGTGAAACTATCTCCCTCAACTCAAGAATAAAACGGAAACCACTGACCATCACACCCGGCCACACTGGCAACAAGACTGGGCCTGAATGATGTAGCTGCCCCTGATCATGTTGCTAACACTGATATTCACTTAACCATGACAGAGTGTGGTTATCAAGGTACTCTCTCCCATGCTACTATCTTCAAAAATATTTTTTGAACCAAAATACAAGCTTTTGTTTCATTATATTATTATGTGTTTGAGTCCAAAGACAGGGTCTTATGACCAGATGCCCTCTACTTTTCAACCAATATTTCATTCCATAGTGAATGAAACCAAATTCAGGGCATCAAAATTATTTTTCAATGAGTTGGTGTTACATCATAATAATACCAAGAAAAAGTTTTTGTTATACCCAAGGTTCATTATGCAATGCATAATAGGGGAACTGGGTAATGAGGTGCTTGTGGGAAAAGTTTCAACTTTAAATCCATTAACCTCACAAGCATACTCTAGGCATAACAAACCGGCTACCTGGCCAAAGATGATCAGGGAGAACAATAACAAGTCCCCCTGAAACCCACATCTTCCAAACTCACACCATCAAAAGCCAAAAAGCCCAAGCCAACAAAGACAAAAACCCCACCAACCCAAAAGAAAAGCTGTTCAGGAGGTTGAGATGCCTGAACATGCTCATGAGCAATCTGCTCTTCAAATAGGTGAGACTGAAACACCCTCTCAGTCTCATCCATCTCAAACCCCACCAAGAGCACCCATAACAATCTTATTCAAAAGAAAAAGACTTAGAAAAACTGTTGTAACTCACACTTCTTTTGAAACTGCTGACAACCTATTTCACCTATTGCCCAAACTTCTGAACCAACCCCTCAAATTTCTGAACCAGAGGCAATAGAGATTGCCAAACTTCTCTCTGGGCTAAAAAGAGAAAGTCCCATCTGATAATGTCAGTCCCCTACAACCACAACAAACAGGGGACATAACCACAGAATCAGACATGGATGTGGACATCACTAGCCCTAACCCAAGAGATGAGGGTGGACCAGAGTCTTTAAGCCCAATCTTAGAGACTCTTGGGGCATCTGAGGCTGCTACTACTCAGTTACCACCCAGTGGTGGATCTGAGGATAGAAGTAAAACAGCTAAGACCTCAGATGTGGCAACTACTGATGAAGGCTTAATGCCTGAAGTAGGAAATCCTCAGAACCAAGAACAAGAGGTTCATGAGAAACTGAGTTGGGCTCAGCTCATGATTTAACTGACACAGTCCTCATTGAGGACAACATCAGGGATTCAGATGATTCCATTAATTTGGATGATGATTCACAACCAAAACTACTGAATTGACGACAGTTTATGAAGGTCCTGTTTCAGGGGTATCCAACCTCAAAGAAGCTAGTCACCCCTGAACAGGTTAAAGTCCACTCAATCCCTAAAACCCCTAGAGTGGCATCCTCTGTACAACATGAGGATCTCCTAAAAACACACCCTTCACATCAAATGCCTACCCAATTCCTTGGGCCTTCAAGCATAGACATGAACCAACTATGCAGCCCAGGGTGACCTTTATCATATGATGAATGCCCTCATCAAGAATCACCTCCAAACCTATACAGCTAACTTGGAGCTGTCCATCAAGAAACCAATTTGGGGTGATTCAGACAAAAATGAATGATCTGCAGACCAAGATTGACTTCAACAGCAAACAAATTGCCAATCTGACAGATCAGATCAAACCTCTGAAGACTATTGATGAATCCAAAAAGAGGAGAAGATGAAGGAACCAAAGGATCAGTTGAAGCCAGAAGAAAGGCAAGACTTGCTATCCTTGAGAGAGATCAAAAAACCAGGCCAGAAAAGAAGTAATGGCCAAACAGTTTGGTGTCTCAGTGGAAGATATTGAAGCCACAGAAAAAGAAGATGAGACCCAAACCTCTGAAGAATCCCTAAGGCACAATAAGAAACCTCTGATGGTCAAAGTACTGATGACTCAGAAGATACTGAAGACAATCCTTCAGTAGTTGACAAACCATCAGCAGTTGTCAACCCAGCAGAGGTTAACACTTCCAAATCTCAACAAACTAAACCTTCCAGATCCACTGAACAAATCAAACCAACTTCTGCTCCTCCAAGGCCTACAACAACCACTACCATGACTGTCCTAACCCCTGCTCCAATCTCTCAATCTACTGAACTTCTTGAGCAGAGGTTAAAGGCAGTTCAACAAAAAGCCAAGGAAGACCAGATTTGGAAAAATCTGGAACAAAGGGATGACTTGGAATTTGAAGAGAAGCTCCAGGCTTATCAAGCTGAACTGGAAAGACAGGCTGAAATTGATCATGTTGCTGAAGAAGACAAAAGACAACAACTGGTGTCTTACATCACAAAGAACAGCAAGACTAAAGCCTACACACTCAAGGACTCTCTATGCAAGAGCTGACAAGAAGGGCACAACTAATTGCAGACAAACTGGCCACAAGTAAAGAAGGAAAGGCCAAGAGAGCCCAGATGATAAATGAATTAGTAGCAGATGGCTATGGTTCAAAAGCCTCAGTATCCAGATGGAAAGAAGAAAGACTGATGGATACTTATCGAAAATATAAGGCTGCCAAGGCTGCAAATCCAGAGAAGTTTCAAACTGCTGATGATCCTTCAAGATCAGTAGTTAGAACTTCTGGTGTTTTAACAAGAAGGCCTGCTACTCAAAGGAAGAAATCAGAGGACAATGTCAAAACTGATTTCAAAATGGTTACTACTTGAAGGAAGTTCAGTAGTTCACCTCAGATTTTGACATTGAGGAGAAACCTCTGTTAACACAATTCAGGGATCCTTCCACCTTTGCCTACCAAATCCAAAAGACTATCAAAGAAAAGATGCATACCAAGGTAGTGACTGAACACCATCTCCCAACTATTCAGATGCCTGATATGCAACAACAACAACAACAAGGAAGAGACTCCCACCTGAGGCTTACTGAAGTAGAAAGCATCCAACACTCAGGATCATCAACCCAAGGGACAAGTCTGGTTCCCTATACCTCTGACTTTAACAAGTCAAAGGTACCTATCATCAGATGGTCACTTACTGCTAACAACTCAGTATTATTGACAAGAAGAGACCTTTTCAAGCAGGGCTTACAAGAAGATCAGTGATCTAAAGAAACTGTCAACACAAGACCTGCTCACAATTCAACATCTGGACCACAGAAAGGATCTCTATCTGATGGACAGTTAAACCAGCTCAAGAACACCATGTATAAAGAAATATGGAAGATTGTTCAAGACAGAAGAAGATCATAAGGAATTAGTAAGGTTTTGGGTTCATCAATCCAGGGGGGATTGTTAGGACAAAGAGGATTGGTGAAACCACTTTTGGAAACCTTAGTCTAATTCACTTCTGTCATTTTGGCTAAGTATAGAAGTACTGAAGAGAAAGACAAGAAACTGCTGAAGAGAAGATATGACAAGTGCTGAAGAAGAAACTTCATCAGAAGTTCTGAAGTCCAAACCAGACAAGTTCACTTCAGAAGTACTGAAGACAAACTACTCATCAGTAGTTTGTTATTCATCAGCACTTAGCATCAGATATTTTCCACCGCCTTTTGTATCAGTAGTTTATTGTTTATTATTACTTTTAGCTGTAATTGTTTGTTTCAATGTTGCAACTTGTGCAACTTGTTTCTGATATTTGTATACTTGCTTTATTGGCAAGATACATGTATGTAAACGTCTATAAATAGGAGGCTTCAACCTTCTATTTTAGACATTGATTTTAATAGAAAAATCCTTCAAACACTTTCACTGTTCTATTCCATTTCAGTATTTATTGTGAATCTGCCTAAGTATCTAATTCTCATTTACTGCTTAGATTCATAATAAATACTTGTCATTATTAGTTTCAAACATCAAGAGGAGTAATAACTCCTCTTAGTATAAAAAGTGTTGCTTTAACTTATACATTCCGCTGTGCTTACAATCTGATATACAAGAGCTTGCTAAACACTTAAGTGTCAAAGATAGCAAGTTCTTACTTAAACAAAGAGCATACTGATCCAACAAA